>JAJJMA010183244.1:0-28466 GCA_023529015.1 Papaver nudicaule
CCCCCCCCACCACCAATTCGTGAGGATGATCCAAGCGTGATTGAAACACGACGTCAAAGGGATGAACACATTGATCCCCCTCTTCCACGACCACAGCATTTGCGTGGGGAATATGCTCCTGGCCTGCGTAGGGATTATCGTGATTTTCTTCCTCAGCAAGTCGAAAGATTTGTCGATCATGATGAATGGCAAGCAAATGTACCTCGTAATCTTAAAAGAAAGAGGGTTGGTGAGGGTGTGGAAATTTTTCCTTGTGGTTGTACACTTTGCGTTGAAGTTGCACGTCTCCGTCCACTTGTTGAGGCCAATGGCGGTCCGAGCTGGGAACTAATCCGCAGCCGAACACGGTTTGGAACTGGTTTCACTGGTTGAGTATTATTAAGTGTTTTGGTATTGTTCTTCTTTTATGTTATGGGCAGACTTAAACATCCTTTGATGGTGAGCCAATTGTATCGTTGAATTGTTATTTTGTTAGTTAAAATTTATGTTATGGGCAGACTTAAATACTATCATTTGGATGTGTACTGTTTAGATGCTCAACCTATATTTCGGCTTACGTTATTTCATGGCATGAGTGCCGATAGTATTTCGGCTTACGTTATTTTATGTCGGCTGAGCCGAATCTATTTCGGCTTGCCTTTCCCTTCCTTTGTATGAGCCGAAACTTGTTCTGTAAAGTTCCAACGGTAGTATTTTCGAAAAAATAGCCGTTGGGGCTTGTTGTTTATATAATTCAAACCCATCCCAAACTCACTTGCAACCAAATTTCTAAATCTCTACTCCATAAAATGTCTCAACCTTCTTCATCCTCTTCTTCTCCTCCAAATAAAAATAAAAAGAACATAACAAAGGAGATAATTGATAACTACTACAACAAACCTTCATCTTCATCTCCTCCTCTATTCACTCCACCTCCATTTAAGAGATGGTATCCATCTCCTCCTAGAAACTATGGAAACCCAATTGTCAAGCGATGCAAAACTTCATCCGCATCCAAATTTTCATCCGGTTCTTCTTCTTCCTCATCTAACATCCAAAAACAACACAAGAATCCTCTAGACTCCCTACCCGATGCGCCTAAACCCCGTCCTAAATTTACGTGCGGTGAAGATATTTGTCTTTGTGGCAATGTTATGTTGTTGTATCCAACTCCGAACGAAATCAAAGGCCTTCGTTATGGAGTGAATTGGTCAAGTTTGTGGTTTTATGTCCAACGAAACTTCAACGAAAAAACTCCCCGAAAAGTGGTGCGAGATGTGAATGCGTTGTCGGCGCGATGGAGCAAAATACACAAAAAGGTTCAAGAATTCATGCACTTGGGGAGACTAGTCCGAGCTCAAATTCAAGATGAGAACGAGGAAGAAAATGTGGCTAGGACTTTGAAGGAATGGCACCAATGGAAAGGGAAACACTTCAAGTACGAACAACACTACCATCTCATCAAGGATTTTCTCGTATCAAGATATTTGAATTGAGTTAGTTACCTCTTAATTAATACGGTTCTATCATTATGCTTTGATTATGTAATATGGAGTTATCATTAATGTAATGCTTTTATTTTATGAATGATGAATTTGGTATTTTAGAAACCGGCATAATACTTAATATTTAAAACTAAAGAGTTCGTCTTACAACACATATAACAAAGCCAAGCCGAAACACAGAATAAATTTCGGCTTGTAACCACAAAACAAGACATCTGCCGAAACAGTTTCGGCGCCACCGCAAAAAAAGTGTCTGAGCCGAAACTATAACATGGTTTGCATGGCAGAAATATGTAGTTTCGGCTCAGACAGTATAACAGCATGCTGAGCCGAAATTTTCACTGTCTATCTCTACAACGCCATTGAGAGCCTACATCCATTTCTTCAAGTCCTACGTTCAAGTCCGGGATCCAATCTTTGTCTTCTTCAATTGCTACGTTCAAATCCGGCACTTCTTCAATTATTTGAACCTCGTCATCCATTATTTGAAGGGCTTCTTGCATGTCTTGCATATCCTCAAAATCTTCATAGTCACTCAAATTAATGCGGCCTTCACGTGCAACTTTAATGGTGTGCGCCTTCCACATCGCCATTTCCCCGGAGTAATCTTCACACCAATCACCCGAGTAGTTGGGGTCGTAGCCCGGCCAATATGCACTATACGACAATGGAGGTATTGGGCAACCCAACTTGAGCTTGAGACCGATGAAATGATTCTTTTCAACAAAGGCAATAAAAACCCTTCTACCCCTCAAAACTTCATCACAAGGAACTCCCGGAGGTGCATAAGTTTCGCTAAACGCAACGGAGAAATTGTGGACGACGCAATAAAATGTCTGCGCGATGAGGAAACCACAAATGGGAAACTTCATCCAATAATCCCTTGTAAGCACATCACTACCTAGTAGACGCTTTCTCATATTCTCATACTCCTCATGTACTCCTTCGTCGCCTTTATCCCCACCTCTCAACATTGTGTAGTAAAAAGAACGGTTGCGTTCCAAAGTTTCGCACATCTTCTCGCGAATATACATGCACACGTCCCCCTTGTGCCTATCCTCCAAATCAAAGGGTCCTAATTGCTTCGCCACAACGTGAAAACCACAATTTCCATCTTTTGGGACATCTTCTATTCTCTCAATATGGTTGTGGATGATAGGTGGAAGCCAATCCAAATAGTCGTCTTCCTTGATGTCTATCTTCGCCAAAATGCCTTTCCCTTTCTTTGCTAAAGTACTTTGTTGTTGTGGAAGTGTTGAAGGGCCACTTAAGCGACTTTTCTTACTTGGATTACTACCACTTACCTTCATCCCCGCGGGCTTCGATAAAATGCCTTTCCCTTTCTTTGCTAAAGTACTTTGTTGTTGAGGAAGTGTTGAAGGACCACTCGATGAAGCTCCATCCCTAGTTGAATGACTTCTCTTGCTTGGATTACTATCACTTACCTTTATCCCCACCTTCGCCAATGCTTTTCTTTCCTCATCATACTTTGCTTGGACGTGTTCAACTCCGGATAGATCTCTAGCCGTTGAAGCTCCATCCCTAGTTGACAATAAAATGGAGTTGAGCTTCCGTTGCTTCTTCAACGTAACCTTGGTACTTTGCCTACCCTTTTCGTCTCCTTCAATCGGTTCCAAAACATCGGCAATGGTAAATTGTTCCAAAAGTGGCTTCAAACCATCCATTATCCTTTGCTTTTCGATACCATTCATGTAATCAAACTTCTCCATTAGAAATTTTCCAAACGGTGTGGCCCCAAACCCTTCCGCTACGCGATCGGTAGGACGAGGATGGAAACTCAATTGCTTCCAATGAGGATCTATAGCATCCAAAGGTATCACTTTATCCTTATACCCGGCACACATATGTGGACATGGAAGTCCCATTGTTGTCTTTATCGGACAAGTACAATTTTTTCTTGGCCTATACTTATGCTTCACCGCCAATGCCACTTGCTCCATCACCAACTTAATACACAAATGGGAGACATTCAAACTTAAATGCCTTATCCATGTACAATCCTTCCCACCGAGAAGAGGGTCTTCGAACTTGCACACATGAAGAAGACTTTTTTCGAACTTCGTATTGATGTTTATAATATCACTTCTATGATACTCACGTATAGCATCAAACACGGTGACAAATGTGTCACGACATCCAAAAAGATTTACCTTCAACCGGTGGTGAGCCGACTCACACATACTTGTTGCTTGGTTGCCGAAGTGTTTAATCTTGTTCGTAAACATATGCACGAACTTTTCCCGGTGCTTCAATACTTTATTTAAGTAGGGCATGATTTCCGGGTACTTGGTTTCTCCCCAATGATCAACCAAACGTTGGTAATTCCGGTTGTAAATCGCCAAGGTTTCGGAAAAAACCAATGCTTCCCAATGTGTCGTGAATAATGCGTACTTCTCTTGCTTGTCGGCATAATCCACAAGGAACTCTTCTTTCTTGGCTTCTCGCACTACCGCCGTTAACTTTCTTTGTACGTTTCACATAGCTAAGAATGTGGAGAAGAAATGTCATCCGATTATTCAACCTTTCAAGAAGATAAGTGAACTAGAGAAGATTTCAAAGTTACCGGCGCCGGGAAATACCTTTGTTATAGCCCACATCAATGCACTCTCATTGTCGGTTACTATCACCCTTGGAAGCTCTTCCATGTATAGAGATTTAACTCTCTCTAACGCCCATTTGTAATCTGCCTTCTTCTCGTTTCTCATGAAAACGAAAGCCACGGTGAAGGGTGACTTCGTCGAGGTATGGCCAACAACGTTCAACAATGGCATCTTGTACTTATTAGTCTTGTAAGTGCAATCCATAATAAGAACTTGTGGAAAGCATAGAGCCAATTTGAGACAATCCGGATCGGCAATTAATAGGTGAGTGACTTGTCTAAACTCATCCAATTTAACATCCGTGGTGTAACCATTCGCCCTTGCCACTTGAAACAATTGTTGCATCACATTCCTTCCTTGTGTATCTCTAATTTTTATTTGCATCCTTGCGTTGTAGATGGTTTGCCGTGTTGACATGTTGCTTGGATCGTCCAACTTCAACTTGGTAAGAATCTTGCTTACTCCAATTCTTGCTTTAGACAACCGTTCAACTTGCAACTTTTCATGGGGTTTAAGCCTTCCAATCGTGGGGTGTCCGTGAAAATCAAATGGCCGTGGATGGTTATGACGACAATCCATGGTAGCGTTCATCACCCAATGGTTTTCATGCCCCAATTTGTTGAAAACTAGCTTGAAAGGACATTCTATCTTCCTTGTTTTAGTCTTATAAGGGATCCGGGATGAGGTCTTCACATACACATAACCCTTCTTTTTCTTATTTATATCTTTTCCGCTTCTCTCACAAACCATCACCAAACGGTTTTTAAGCGTACCTCTACCGATTACAACTGCGCACATTAGTTCTCTTGCTTGTTTCTTAACCCAGGTAATGACTTCTTCCCTTGAATACCACGTCTACATTTGTAAGAAAATAATGTATTAGTTAGATATTATTTTGTAGGAAATAGACTAAGAAAATAAAACTATTAGTTACCTACCAATCCAATTCCCTTCAAATATTCCTCTCTAGTATCTTCGTGAATGGCCCGAGAGAAGAGGTCTTGATTTACATGGTTTGCGAGTGCGCCCTATAAAAAAAAAAAGCCAAAGTTAGAATCAATTTCGGCTCACACGATAAACTACTATTCTCAGCCGAAACTATTTCGGCTTTCAGGCTGTTCACGCAACTTTGAGCCGAAATTGTCTCTGTGGTTTCCATATATTTTCAAAAAATTTACCTAATTTCGGCTCAGACACTGAAATTATTGTATGGGCCGAAATAGAGGATATTTCTCAGAAATATACAGGTGGTTTCGGCGCAGCACAGATCTGAAAAAGCTCAGCCGATACAATTTCGGCTTGCTCAGTTTTCAAATTGTCCTAGCCGAAAATCTTTCTGGGCACGCAAAATACTCAAAAAATTCTCATCTTTTCATGGATTCGAGCTATAGAAATGAGTATAGACAAGATTTATAAGAATACCTGTGCATTAGAAGGATTGGGTTCATCATAAATCGGCTCATCATTCACATTTGGATCATAAAATCCATCTTCATCTTCAAAGAGAGGTCCTCCAAGAGATGAAGAATCAACCATTAAACGATTGTTGTTGTTGTTGCGAGGAAGTAATATGAAAGGATTATCCATCTCCGAATCACTTGTTTCACTCATGTTGAACACAAATATCACAAATCTCACAAAAAAACCTAGGTTTTTTTCCCCTCTTCTCCCCCCAAAACCCAACTTTTTTCTCACCAAAAAAATAAAAATCAGATTTTAGTTTTAAATTTTATTTAATTAAAATCATTAACTCTAATCATTATCATTAACACTAATCATAAAAATTAGTGTTAATCAGTCAAAGGGCATATTAGCATTTTTGAAAAAAATTATTCCCAATATACCCCCGTTTTGTCCTCATTCACATGGCCCCCAAAGATCTCACTTGGCCGAAAAACACGGTTCCAAAGCAAGGTTGTTTGGTATTTTTTTTTTCTTTTGTAAAGTAGAAGAAAGACGGCAAATTTTGGTTGCCTCTGGGGTTTTCATAGAAATGACAACACATATATATTATTCTAATCCTACACCAAAATGTTAAACAGACCCTATTTTTGAGCTATTGACGCCCCACCAAAATCATAATTATTTAGGATTTGTACACCCACAATGTACAACTACTACACCCAATTCAAATGGGTCGAATTCGGGCTATAAGTCCGGATCCAAAACCACCGGGTCTCACATACAGTCTCATTGGGAGGCTTGATTTAAGCAAGATTAAGATTGAAGAAGCAAAAAATCAATTGTTGAATCAGTGGAAGGCTGAAGGTGAAGTCAAGCTCATTCCAATTGGAAAGGGTTTTTTTGTTATCAAGTTAGATAATGAGAATGATAAGATCAAAATCTGGTCAGGTAGCTCTTGGAAAGTGGCTGATCAAAATTTGCAAGTAAGAGATTGGGAGCCGAAGTTTAATCCAGAAAATCAGAGATCTTCTCTAGCTAAGGTGTGGATTAAGTTTCCAGGGCTTAGCTTGGAATACTGGACAGAAGAGAATTTGTTGGCAATGGCAAAAGCTTTTGGCAGGCCTATTCAGGTAGATCCTAACACTCTGTCTATGAACTTTGGTTTTTTTGCTAGTGTGTTGGTTGAAGTCGACTTTGCAAGTATGATTCCAGATAGAGTCTGGGTTGCCGAAGATGACAATGATAGTGAAGATGGGTTTTGGCAGTGCGTTGAGATCCCTAAGGTACCAAAATTTTGCTCTCATTGTAAGATTATAGGACATTTAGTATCTGAATGTAGATCTAACAGTAAGGATGTGGTTAAAGAGATTGAGGATACTCCTGTTGTAAATGAGACTTCTAAGAAGAAGAAAAGGAAGTCTAAGATGGCTAAAGAGACTCTTTCTTTGGAAGAGATTCATAAAGCTAATATGTTGAGTGGTGAAGAAAGAGTTCAACCGGTTATGGAAGGGGCATTATCATCGTCTTCTGATCCGTCCATACCACCTGGTTTTGGAACATTCAACAGATTTCAAGGCCTCGATAAAGAGCAGGAGGTTGTTTCTCCTCTTTTAACAACGAATGATACTATGAAGATCATTACAAATGTGGTTGTTGCTGAGCCAAGTCTTTCTTCCAGCTCCAGCATTAGTATGAGTGGTAAGTCTAAAGCGACGGGTCTCTTCCCTCAAGGTATGTTGAATACAAAAAAGAAAGGTTCACAAACTATTCAAGATCCTAATAAGATCTCAACAGTCAAGCTTATGGAGGAAGGGTCTAGTTGGGGGCTTAGTTTC
Organism: Papaver nudicaule; assembly: GCA_023529015.1. Classification (NCBI taxonomy): domain Eukaryota; kingdom Viridiplantae; phylum Streptophyta; class Magnoliopsida; order Ranunculales; family Papaveraceae; genus Papaver; species Papaver nudicaule. The sequence continues at coordinate 7,345 of JAJJMA010183244.1, forward strand.
CCTCCTTCAAAGAATGCTCAAAAAAATATGTTTGATAATCTCGCAAAAAATCACAAGGATCTAACTATAGAGGAGGTTGACGAGAGTCACTGTTGATAGTAGAAAGGGTTCTTGTGTTGTTACAAAAGTTTCAACAAGAGAGTTGTATCTCTTAGGTTCGTCGAGAGCTGTACCTCTTGTTGTTTTTTCTATTCCTTTGCGTTTTTTCTTTCGATCGAGCCTTTGTGCTCTCCTTAAGATGTAATCGCCCGCACACGGCTTGTGTGCCTTTAATATATTTTCTCTTGAATGATCAAAAAAAAAAAAAAAGGTTTGTGTTGGAAATCTTGCAACAATTAAAGTAGATGTTAGATGTATCAGGATATTATATCAAAACAGAATTGCGAATAAAACCCTAACCGCTTCTACGAGGACAGAGTCGCATGTTCAACAAACTTTCCTTAACACAATAGCTCGCGGGTACACTCAAGATGAGCGATGCTATACCCCAACATTGAGGATGTGTCCAGGATAAAACTGCCCGATGTGATGAAAGTCAGCACAACAATCAACACCCACTCATGAACTTAGCAACAGGAGGAGGAAGGAAATAAACAAGCAATGTGCGCAAAACAAAGCAAGAAGAGGGGAAAAGAAGACGGGATAGTAGCCGCTTCTGGGATGATTTTAGAAGAGAAAAACGTCTTGTATTTATAGGAGAAGATATTAGGGTAAACGTCTAAGGTTACTTGCAAAAGAATTTTCGATTACTTGTAAAACAAGAAGAGAAAATTAAGCATTAAGAAAACTCAAGTAAATCAGGAAATCGGATTTTACCTAAAATAAAACTCCTCTCCACCGTGTGAAGGTTTTCTCCCATAAATAAAAATCAGCAAAAAATAGTAAGAATCTTTGAAGGCGGTTTAGGTACTTGTGTGACACGCACATATGTGCTTTGGGCATCGTCAGGGATAGCAATGTCTTTTTGCTCGCCCGCCCCCACCCATAAGAGTAGGAAGGCTCCTTACTCTTATGTTGGCATTCACCTTTAGCTTTAACCCATATGGGACTAAACTAAAGACATTTTATTCACTCAAGAAAATGAGCAAGCATCCTAGTGACCCATAGGTCACAAGATCAATTCACACCAAGACCAAATAAAAACATGAAAAACCCCATTTTCTCCAACAGTTAGCTCTCGTTAAAGTCTTGGCTTTAAATTGCTCCAGAACCTCTGAATAGGATGACGATGACATTAGTCCAAGAGTATCCAGAATCATCTTCACTTCTTTCTCCATTTCAGCAAGGGACAGGAACAATGATTGCTGATGTTGTCTTGCCTTCTTCAGCTTGTTCACTAAACTGTTCATTAGTCTCAAACTTTCCTGAAGAGCACCATGCAAGAAGTCTTGAGCGCGTAAAATCATCGGCCATTTGAGCATAGAAATCATCCTTTAGTTTATTGATGCACTCCTGAGCCTCAGGAGTTATGCGTAGATTTTTGCCCTTCGTCTCTGACCCCTCCGGTTTTTGCTCTCGAAATGGAAGTAAGGCCTCTTCACAGTCCCGCAAAGTCTGATACAAGTAGAAAACAGACCCGGAAGCAATTTCCAGCTGGTCATAAGAGTAATTGACAGCTGATCGATAGTGAGTACTCATCATGAAGTATCGTAAGGCTAATGGATGGTACAATCTGGTGACCTCACGAATGGTGAAAAAGTTTCCAAGGGACTTGGACATTTTTTCGTTGTCTATATTGACAAAACCATTATGCATCCAGTATCTGATTTTGCAAGTGTCTGGGCGTGCAGCGCAACTCTGAGCAAGTTCATTTTCGTGATGTGGGAATATCAGATCCATTCCCCCACCGTGAATATCAAAGGAGGACGTCAGATACCTTTCACTCATGGCACTGCACTCTATGTGCCACCCAGGTCTGCCAGGTCCCCAAGGACTTTCCCAGCTAATTTCTCCTGGCTTAGCAGCCTTCCACAGTGCAAAGTCATTCTGATTTATTTTTCTTGCAGTTAAATCTTCTTGAGATCTTCCACCTGCACCAGCTCGATTGCCTTCTTGTTTTCGTCCAGACAGGCGGCCATAATCGGGAAATTGGTCAACCGAAAAGTAGACATCCCCATCAGCAGCATAAGCACAACCATTTTCTATAATCTCAGCTATCATATTTATAATTTTTTTTTTTTTTCCCAGAAAAGGCCTAAATAAATTAAAAGCAAGGAAATACCACAAAGGGTGTGGTAACCTTGGAAAAAAATACAGAAGATGCTAACTAGTAGCCAAAACCAAAAACAGAAAACAAGTCAAGTCTGTCAAACAGCTGAACATGACAGAAAGAAACAGCACAAAGAATACAACCTGAAAACTAATACGGACCCATTACTCCATCCCAGTTCGTCAACACAGTTGTGAGAGATATGTTTTTAAAAATCTTTGTCCCATACGACCAGTTATATAAGCATATCTTCACGTCATCTAACAACTGAGCAGATGATTTATATTTGCCCTGGTACCACCTTCTATTACGCTCATTCCAAATAGTCCACCAAATTGCGAAAGGGATTAAACCCCATAACTTCTGTTTCATTGATTTACCTTTTCTGCGATTCCATTCCCACAATGTAGACTTAACATCCTCTCGGAAAACCCACACCATCTTGAAGGAATTGAAGAAGAAATGCCACAGTTTCCTTGTTTCTTCGCAATGCATGAACAGATGAGTATTTGACTCTGCCGCTTTCTTACAAAGCAGACACCCATTTACTGTAATAGAATTCCTAAGATAGTCTTGCGTAGGTGCAGCTTTGTAGCATAAGGTCCAAGCAAAAAACGAAACTTTTTGTGGCAGATTTGGGTTCCATATGCTCTTATGAGGAAACAACAAGAAACCTGCATCCTCAATAGCGTCATAGCAAGATTTATCTGAGAAAGAATTTCCAGGATTCCAAGATAAGTAATCCTCACCTTGATCAGATAAAACTGGAATGTTGATATGCTGCAATAGATTGGCAACCAACTCTGTCTCATTCTGTCTAAGAATTCTGCTAAAATTGAAGTTCCAAGCAGGAATACCATCAGTAAACATCAACATGTCTCTAATAGTGGTATCTTTGTTACCAGAAAGCTTGTAAAGAGATGGATATTGATCTGCTAGGGACTGAAAACCAGTCCAATTATCATGCCAAAATAGAGCTTTACCCCCATTGAAAATATGCACTGTTGTGTTGTGTACAATGATGTTTTTTGAGTTAAGGATACCTGCCCATAAGCTTTTTCCCACTGCAACAGAGCTGTCATTTGGCAATAGAGCATTCTCATTCCCTCCAAATTTCTGTTGAATAACAGTTCTCCATAAAGCATTCTTCTCCCTTCCATATCTCCAACTCCATTTAGCATGAAGAGCTTTATTCATTAACCTTAGCTTCTTCACCCCAACACCACCTCTAGCTTTGGGTAAACTCACTCTTTTCCAACCTACCCAACCTCTCTTCTTCTTTGTATTAGTAGCACCCCAGAGGAATCTTCTCATAATACTCACCATTTGTTCTTCAACTGAAACTGGCAATTGAAACAGAGAAAGGTAATAGATTGGAAGGCTAGAAAGAACACTTTTAATGAGCATCAATCTGCCTCCCTTAGTGAGATATCTTCTTTGCCAAGTACTTAGTCTTTTTTGAAATTTCTGGATGATGTCTTCCCAAACTGTTATGCATTTTGATTTGCTCCCTAGAGGAATTCCCAAATAATTCAAAGGGAACTGCACTCTCTCACAACCAAAAATAGCAGCTCCTGATTCAGCATGTATAGCATCACCCACAGCTGCAAGTGCACTTTTCCTGAAATTAACTTTTAACCCTGAGACCAACTCAAAAGCTATAAGAAGATTTTTCAGGTTTGTCACCTGCTCATCACTGTCCTCTAAAAAGACAATCAAGTCATCAGCAAACTGAAGGTGGTTAATTTCCATACCAGTATTTGAGGGAAAAAAACCAGAAATGAGGTTCAGACTAGCTGCTCTTTTTATCATCAGAGATAGGACTTCAACCACCATTATGAAGAGGAAAGGAGAGATAGGATCTCCTTGTCTCACCCCTTTTCCACTTCTAAAAAGCTCAGAACATGAACCATTAAGAGAAATAGAGAACCTCACATTTGCTATGCACCAATGGATCCATTGCCTCCAATGCATTCCAAATCCAAATCTCCCTAAAGTGTAGTCTAGACAACCCCAGTTGATGTTGTCAAAATCTTTTTGCAAATCAACTTTAAGCACTAAACCTGGAGAATTCAACCTTTCTCTTGTGTCTATTAACTCAGATGCAATCAAAATGCCATCTGCAATTTGTCTGTCCTCAACAAAAGCACCTTGAAAATTTGAGATGATAGAAGGCATGACTAGCTTGAGTCTGTCAGCAAGACACTTTGAAATGATCTTGTATATGCCACCAATTAGACTAATGGGTCTGAAGTTGTTCATAGAAACAGCACCATCACACTTAGGGAGAAGAACCAAATTAGTGCAATTTAGTCTCCAGTCTAAAGTACCTGTGGTATGAAATTCATTAAAAACCATCATGATATCAGACTTGATTATCTCCCAAGTGGCCTTAAAGAATTCCATGGTGTAACCATCTGGACCTGGTGACTTATTAAGACCAAAATGGTTGATCACCTTCCTTACCTCTTCTTCTTCAAATGGCTTCTCAAGAGCAATGCTTTGATTAACACTGATAGAAGGAAGAACAAGATCATCAAATTTTGGTCTAGATACTGCAGTCTCAGTGAATAGATCAGTATAGAACCTCTTGGCTTCAGTATTTATGGCATCTTTATCATGAGACATGTTGCCATTGATAATAAGAGAGGTAATACCATTTGACCTATATCTGCAGTTTGCATTCTTGTGAAAAAACTTAGAATTCCTTTCACCATCCATAAGCCACTGACCTTTGGATCTAGCATGCCATTTCCTTGCTAAGTTAAGAGAAGCAGTTTTATGTTTCATTTTGATCTCTTCTCTTTCAGCAAAGTCTTGATTTGATAAAGAGTTAATCTCCTCAAGACTATCTATGACATCAATGAGATTTTCCAGTCTATCAACCTCAGCTTGCAAAGACCCAAAGTTGTCCCTCCCCCACTTTTTTATGAAAAACTTCAATGCTTGAAGCTTCTTAGCCAAAACATAACTTGGCTTCCCATAAAAAGTGATGTTGTTCCACCACAACTTCATACAGTTCAAGAAATCAGGATTGGTCAAGAAGTAGTTTTCAAACCTAAAGGGAGATTTAACAGAAATACCTCCATTACAGTTGAGTAAAACTGGTGCATGGTCAGAAATAGGTCTTCTTAACCTTGTTTGAAGGAGAGCTGGACATTTATCTTCCCAGTCCATAGAAACAACAAATCTATCAAGTCTCTCTAGAAGGGGAGGATTCTGACTATTTGTCCAAGTAAATCTACCACCTGCCATAGGAAGATCAAGAAGATTTTGAGTGTTAAGAAAGCGTCTAAAATGCCTCCTGTTACCCAATCTTCCACCTGGTTTATTTCTTTCTGCTTGAGAAAGAATCGCATTCCAGTCACCCCCAATGCACCATGGCTCATGCATAATGGTTCTGATGTCAGCCAACTCTAACCAGAACTGGTCATAGTCTTTGGGGTCAGAGGCGCCATAAACTGAAGTGAATAACCAAACAAAACCATCCTTGACATTCCTGAAACGGATAGTTAGTGAGAAAGCCCCAAGTAAAATATCCTCCATGACGACTTCACCACCATTCCATAGTACAATAATTCCACCTGAGTTGCCTTCAGAAGGAAGAAAAGTGTACTCACAAGAGTTGTTTCCCCACAATGATCTTATTAGAGCATCAGTCACACCCTCCATTTTTGTTTCTTGAATGGTGCATATTGAAACTCTATTTCTTCTTATTGCATTTCTGACAGCTTGCACCTTAAGATCATCATTGAGGCCTCTAATGTTCCATGACATGATTTTAAGATCCATTGATCATTGCATTACCCCCTGTGGTGCCATTCTGAATTGGAGTATGCTCACAAGAATCTCCAGCTGGTTCTTCTTCCTCAGAATCAAAATCAGCCATACCATCATAATCTTGAAAGATACGGTTGTTGTCTTCTTCATATTGTTTCAATTGTAATAATAAGTTTTTGCACATATCTCTAGAGTGCTCATCATCACAATTTATCCCTAGCATTTTGTTGAAAGAGATATGAAAATCCACCATCTTTTGAATTTCTATATCTTGTGTCATGGCATTAGAACTCAAAATAGTAATATCTCTATTATTCATACTTCGACTCAGCTGAATTAGCTCATCCTCCGAAGGAGTATGAACTACCAGTGTTGGACTGAGTTCTTTAGAGACTAAACTATTTGAATTGTTGCTAAAAGATTCAAATTGTGAGACAGATTCTGTGAACTGAGACCCATCTGATTTACACGCAAGCGAGACAGGAAAATCCGAGTTCAAATCTGAATCACTCCTTGACTCGGTACTAGTCAGAACCTTAAACTGATTTGGAGTGATAACCGGATCAAAAACCGCATCCAACTTATCCACACCAGAATCCATGTTTAAAGTATTATCCGATTTTCCCAAGTGGTTCAAATCTTGAGCAGGCCCGGTCTGTCCACAACCCATCTTGTTTAGGTCATGGACTAACCCCTTCGGACCGATACCCGAGTTTGATTTCGGATACCATCCTGCCTTTCTACCCAAATTTTGACCTGAACCCATCTTCTTCTTCTTCCTAACTGTAATCCATGGGTGGTTCACATTTGAGTTATGATCCGACCCGGATCCAGTAGCCAAAACCATAGTACAGACAGGAGTAGTATGAGTATCCCTTATCGTCTCACCTGGCTCGGGATAACAATCCTCTTTTGAATTGATACGCGCCGAAAAATCAGCGGAATTTGAATTCAAAATATAATTTTGAGGAATATCCGGCTTGGAAGAAGTAGCTCCGTTAGACTTTCCATTCTCATGCTGGATGGACTTCAATTGAGAATCCTGAGAATTAGGAAAGTTTGATAGATGTTGACCGTGATCATTAACCATTACTATTGCAGAACGAAGTTTTGGTTGACCAACGTTTTGATGAACACCTTCCTGTGATTGATGATCAAAAACTGTGATATCATGAATCCATTCGACTGCAATCCATCTTCCTTGAAATTTAATTGCTGCAGGGATTTTATCTAAGTCACAACAAACTTGAACCTTACAACTATTTATTTTAGAAAATGACAATGTTGATGAATGGATTTTCAACAAAGAACTCCAAGGCTTACAGATGGATTTGAGTGTATCTTCGTTCCACAGATTAAAAGGCAACCCTCTTAGGCCGATCCAATGATGCTTATCATTTGCACCCGCTCCTTTGATATAAGAATCTTCTGGCTTCCAGTGTCTTAAAGGAACTGTTGTTTTGCCAACCCTAATAGACTGAGTGTTAGAAAATAAATCAAAAATATCTTTAGAGGTTGCCTGAAAGAATGCCAATTTACCATTCAAACTTTTTAAACCCAGCTTCCCAGACCACGCATAATGTTTGGATATGCCTGATGCAATTTTAGTCCAACCATTATGAGAATTAATGGCCTCTACTGTGATTCCCCAAGAAGAATACTTTGAAATATCATCCATATTCGTCGGCACAGGTTGAAGAGAAGGAAAATCCTCAGATCTTGAAACAAAAGACGTATTCTGATTAACGTCTGGAGAAGATGTATTTCCTGGTATTACTGACAACCAGAAACTATTCCATATGTATCCAATGTTTCCACTAGGAATACAGATGAATCTCTGTTTTGCATCCTTTGAAGTGCAAGTGATTTTTAAAAATAAGCCATGCTTGTTCGAGAGTTTCTCTATAAGAAAAACTTTTTGATGGTATCTCCTTGTCCATCTAAACTTAGTTGTAGTTTTTGCTGCCTCCAAAAAACAATGGTAGAACCAGATAATAGCTTCCTCAGGGATGTAAATCCAGTTGCTTAAACCCTTGTATCTTTCAATAATCTTAAGTTCCTTTTCTTTACCTCTATGCGTCCATGATAACTCAAACGATTTGGCCTCCGTGATGATTGTTGATGAAAATCCCATGATGTAAATCGAAATAAAATATAAATAAAAATAAAACTCTTACCTTGATCCAATTCTTGAATACAGAATCAAGAAATCATTGAGAACATGTTGATGAAAAACTGGTCAAAGACAGACGGCCAGAGTCAAGGAAAGAGATACGGTGTATTAGCATCTACCATCATATTTCGTCCATGTTTTCAGAAACACGGGGTTGCTCTGTGGGAACAAGGACGTTCAAATCACTCATATCACTAAGAAACTCATCGCTGAAGCGTTTACTGAGATCCAACGGTTCCTCACCTAGTAGCTTAGCTCGAGTAATGATCTTGTCATCAACGTCTGTGAAGTTGCGCACATAGGTAACTGCATAGCCCAAATGTTTGAGATATCTGTAAAGGACATCGAATGCAATGTAGGCACGCGCATGGCCTATATGGCTGAGATCATAAGCTGTAACACCACAGACATACATCCCAACTTTCCCTGGCTCTTTAGGTATGAAAATATGAATGAAAACGAGGTTGTGACTGAGTTGGAGAAAATTGAGAAGGAGAGAATTGAAAAAAGTCTAGTAATTGCGTATAGACCTTGGTGTGTTGAATACCCTTGAAAGAGTGTGTATTTATATGCACCACTTTCCATTAAAAGGAAACCTCTGACAACTAATTACAGAAGTTTCTGGAACTTCAAGTAGAGTCGCATATATATATGGAAGCTCTTAAAATTGATTCGGATTCTATTCTTTATCCCTTAAAGAAGAGAAATTCATTGTTTGGTCCAAAAAACCGGAACCCGGTTAGGCTAGGGTCTATTTAGAATTAATATTTAACCGGAGGTCCAAAAATGTAGTAAAAGACCCGGCTACCCCTGACTTCAATAAAAACGACAATAACAACCCGCGAAACATTTTTTCGATAAAGTTTTCTAAAACCAGGTGGGCGGAAACATATGAACCCATTAATTAAAGAGGATAAAGTTTTCGAATGAAGATGCTGACTGACAGCACACAGTGACAAGCAATTGCCCGAGACAAGACTAGACAGACTAAAGTGAGTAGGATGCCTGCTACTCTGGACTAGAGACTAGGCTTACAATAAAGATAAAAATAGGTCAAACAAGACTAAAACATTGCTTATAAAAATTAACAAGATATCTTCCTTGCTTTGCCGACCACTATTCTTTGATTAAAAAATTTATTTTCATCATTACTGCTCCCCACTACATTCATATCGTCATTCAATATCTGTTTTTATCACGTGAAAGCCAACCACGATATTTACCCACTTCAATATCCATGCGTTCCACGTCACAACCTTTTGTTTTCTCATCCTTCTTGATTTCCACCTGCGAATTTCGATCTTGACAATTAGCTATGTTGTCTTTAAACACAATATTTGTATCTACTTCGAAGCCAGAATTGACGCCGGTTTTCAAGCCAGTAAAAGAAGATATTTACTGGTTTGATTTTAGGGCTATTTGACTGAAAAAATAGACTTATATAAGCCAGTAAAATAAGATATGTACTGCTTTGATTTAAGGCATATTTGGCTGAAACAAGACTATATAAGCCAGTAAAAATAAGATATGTACTGCTTTGATTTAAGGCATATTTGACTGAAAAAATAGACTTATAAGCCAGTAAAATAAGATATGTACTGCTTTGATTTAAGGCATATTTGGTCGAAACAAGACTATATAAGCCAGTAAAATAAGATATGTACTGCTTTGATTTAAGGCATATTTGGCTGAAACAAGACTATATAAGCCAGTAAAAGAAGATATTTACATGTTTGATTTTAGGGCTATTTGACTGAAAAAATAGACTTATAAGCCAGTAAAATAAGATATGTACTGCTTTGATTTAAAGCATATTTGGCTGAAACAAGACTATATAAGCCAGTAAAATAAGATATGTACTGCTTCGATTTAAGGCATATTTGGCTGAAACAAGACTATATAAGCCAGTAAAAGAAGATATTTACTGGTTTGATTTTAGGGCTATTTGACTGAAAAAATAGACTTATAAGCCAGTAAAATAAGATATGTACTGCTTTGATTTAAGGCATTTTTGACTGAACCTAGACTTATAAGCCAGTAAAAAAATATATGTACTGCAAAAAGGGCACAACAAAAAAAGTAAAAACTAACACAGATCCAAAACATATACACAACTAAAAAAACTGAAAAGGAATCAAATAAACATAGCCATTTTCATAGTCAGATTCAAATAAGCAAATCCACATACAAATCTCTGAAAATAGAGCACCACTGATTCTAAGGTCAATATGAACACATCATTTACACCGCTGATTCACAGATAATTAGATCTATTCCTAAGCAATTCAAATACATACATATAACTAAAAAGACGTACAGGAACAATCATCGACCCAAAAGAAAAAAACACAAAACACACAAAAACGATAGATGTGAACCAGGAAAACCTAAAACAAGTTACTAAATCATCAGATTCATCCAATAAAGAGAAAGAGAGGAAAACAAATTTCATTTCCATAGTCATTTTCATAGTCAGATTCAAATAAGCAAATCCACATACAAATCTCTGAAAATAGAGCACCACTGATTCCAAGGTCAACTATGAACACATCATTTACACTGCTGATTCACATATAATCAGATCTATTCCTAAGCAATTCAAATACATACATATAACTAAAAAGACCTACAGGAACAATCATCGACCCAAAAAAAAAAAAACACAAAACACACAGAAACGATAGATGTGAACCAGGAAAACCTAAAACAAGTTACTAAATCATCAGATTCATCCAATAAAGAGAAAGAGAGGAAAACAAATTTCATTTCCAAATATGAGTTGACTTAAAAAGCATCCATAACAGTTTCGGTTAAGATTTCACCTGAATCTCCTTCTCCGCCGATATAAGAATGATCAGGATTTTGGAAAATTGTGTTGAACGGATTGTTCTCATTGATCTTCCAACTTGTCTCTGAATCTTTGTTGAAGAACATGAAGAAACAATTGACGGTTGCTGTTGGTGAGTTGGATCATCTATTGAAACCATTATGGTGATTTGATCTAGAAGGAAGGTGATGATGAAGTGAGAAAGTAATTTTTCATAGATTTTGTTTTGGAATTATGGAGAAGAAGAAGAATGAAGAAGGAAGGAATACTGAGATATTTGGGGGAAGGGGAATTTAAAAAGAGGTGTACTGAAAAAGGGTACCGGAAGAGTGTAGTGTAGTGTAGTGATGTTTCCAAGGGGAGAAGGATAAGAGTTGTCGATGAGTGTGTTTATTACCGGGAGTATCATCGGGAACACCACCCCAACATATTTACCAGGAAAAAAAAAATAGATAACGATAGTTTCTGGATAGGTTAGTCTTATTAGAGGGTATTTTGGGCATTACGAAATAATACATTTTTAATTAGCACGCGTGTAGCTGTGTTTTGGACCAGCGACTAAATAATAGTTCATAATGGACCAGCGGTTAATCTAAGGTTAATATGTAGGACCTCCTAGTAGACTCTACCTTAAAGAATCCAAATACGGATGGTTGAATACTGTTCCTGCCCAATAGCTCTGAGTCCAACCGAAGCGTCCCTCCATACAACTCCTAAATTAATTTGTAATCTACTAAATATGCTAAATTTATTTTAATCAGGTGTTACTGCTTGCTAGCATCGATTGTCCGCCAGTACGATATCCGTGGTGGCTTATGTTATGTAGACAGATTGTGTAAACATGTCTGTCCCTATGCAAATGCATAGAGAACTGATCTGTGCTTTGACGGATATGAAAAGTTTATTTGGAAGGATAATAAAAACTAGGATACAGTAAGCCTTGAAGAACAGGAAGGCATACTCAACCATATGTCTTTGAAAGTTGAAACTAAAACTTCTAGACGAAATTTGGCGATAATATGGTTGAGGAGGAACTCCATCATTCATGGAGAGAAACTTAAAGCTACTGTCTTAACTGCAGTGAAGTTAGACTACAAACTTTAAGTTTTCCAGCTTGGGGTCTTTGAGACCATACTTCTGTACATGTTTTTTTTCTCTCTCTCTTAATACATCCTTCTTCAATCAGGAAAAAAAAAGAAAGAGTAAAACTTCTCGACTAAGAGTGAATCTTCAACTTTTGTTTCAGGCCAACGGCTAACAATTAGGACGCAGGCCAGGGGAGGGTGTTGTTTTTGACTTGTACAACTAATGGGCCGTGATGGTGGTGGGCTGCGCATGTACGTGCTTTGAGCCACCCAAAAATTCTGCCACCCCTCCCACTCAAAGAATTACGTTAATATCCTTGCTATGAAATATCTAAGTTATCTCTCAATTAGCATTAGAAATTACTAGTAAACCCTTTAACTAATTAACCTATATATTCTTAATCCTATCCCTAAAGCAAAAAAAAAACTTCTCTTCACCAAAACCAAACTTCTCTTCTTCTTCTTCTTCTTCTCTAAAACAAAAACAACGAAATTCGTAGCGAAATCATCGAAACTCGTTAATTTAGGAAAATTAATCGCGTGCGTTCTATATAACATGAAGAGGTCGAAAACGAAGGCTGGAAATCGATCCAAACAACCACAATCTCCTCCGGATCCGGATGAACCCACTCTTGCCCAAGTTCAACGTCAAAATCGAATCGAGCGTGAAAAAAAAGAAATGGTCGCGAGTCGAAAGAAATTTCACAAACCCATTTCATCATATTTGAGTATTATGGTGTGTGATTGAATTATTATGTTGTTTCCATGGATGAACATATTCGGCCCCTAAAATAACCCAAAATAGGGGCCGAATGTTCAAGTGTTTACGAACACGAAGAGCAATTCGGCCCGAAAAAAAAAAGAATTCAGGGGCCGAATACACATTCGGCCCTTAAAAAAAGGATTTAGGGGCCGAATACACATTCGGCCCTAAAAAAAGACTTTAGGGCCGAATAGACATTTGACCCTAAAAAAATAAGACTTTAGGGGCCGAATACACATTCGGCCCTAAAAAAATAAGACTTTAGGGGCCGAATACACATTCGGCCCTAAAAAAGAAAAGGTTTTAGGGGCCGAATACAAATTCGGCCCTAAAAAAATATGGATTTAGGGGCCGAATACACATTCGGCCCTAAAAAATAGGCATTTAGGGGCCGAATTGTTCTTCGTGCTCATGAGCAATGGAGCATTCGGCCCCTATTCTGGGTTTTTTTGGGAGCCGAATGAAGTTCTAAAAATGCTTTTTTTCATCTAAATCATTCGATTCAACACTCCAATCAACACCATACATCATACAAACACAACAATCAACAACTAGGATGAAATGGGTTTACAAAATTACCTTTGAATCCCCCCAAAAAAAATCCTCTTTTTCTTCTCTCTAGTCTAAACCTAAAAATCAAACCCAAAAATATGATTTTTCTCTCTCCAAAATTAATCTAAACACCTAACATATACTTAACTTTAATCTTATTATTAACTATAATCTAATAATTAGGACTAATCAAATAAGGGTAATTTGGTATTTAAAAAAGTTGAAAAACTAAAAGGAGTACCAAAATCACTAAAGGGAGGTACCAAAGGAGGGGAGGTAGAATTTTTGGGTGGCTCAAAGAACGATTCTTTGCCAAACTCATGAACACCAGTTTCTCTGCTACCACTGCTGGAATTGGGAAGATAGACATAATGTAGATTGTAGCTGGACAGTGAGGTTTTGATCAGCATATAAGACTCTATCAGCTTTTGTAAAATGTCTTCTTCTCCATAGTTTTTTCTCCCCCTCCATTGTTGGATCCTAAATGCCTGTACTTCTACCCACTGTCTTGTATTTTGTGGTCATCGCCAACACCGTTCACATCACTAGTTTAAGTTGACAGGCAAGCCTGTGATTACCTTTCTGAGGTATAATCCTTTCAGTAAAGCTTCCAATTATGAGAAGATAAGTTAGATAATGAAGACTGTCTGAGAGTAGAAATTAATCTGTTCATAGAGAGATGTGCACTAGAGGAACAGAGTAGAAAGTTGACTGATCAAAGCCGCATTGAAATGGTGAAGGGGTATAAAAAGAGCAATTTGATTGATTCTTCGAGTATTGTAAATTCGGTCCGCTATTCAAGTAACCATTGGTGATTTGGAGAACGTTTCGAACGGCTTTAAACGTGTACAATGAGCAACCACTAAGTGGTCAGGTTTTCTAACACTCACTACACAATCACAACAATCCCTTCACCGGCTACAATGAATAAGCAAGTTGGAGTCCTCCTTGTATTCATAATGATATCAATGACAATCATCACTCAGGGTTCAGGCTGCAGGAAGCTCGGTGAGCACTGCAACATCTTCATACCGTCCCACTGGTACTGTGGTTGGACTTCGATGATTCTTTTTAGTTTTCTCCAATATCTCAGGATGCAACTGGGTGACATGAGGCAATGAGGCGTGCATACTGATCCCGTCCATCCGTTTTCATAGCCTTCATCTGTAATACAGCTAGCAACTGAAGATGTTTCTATTTATCGATCTTATAAGAACAAGCAGTTTGCACGTGCGTTGCACGTTGATAACATTATTTATTTTTCTGTTAAGGGCATCCGTAGCAGTGTAGCACTTATGTTGTATACTTTGTCATACAAAACTAAAATTCACTTTTTTTATTCTATATTTCTGAATCAAAGTATTTGAACACCATTCAAACAACATATATAAATTTATGTTCTTTTAATTTATCTCCAAATTATATCTAAATCTTGAGAGTTATAAGTATATTAAAAAATTTAAAATTTGATATTGTTATTTATGCTCGTTGGGTAGATATTTCAAAGAGCTTTTCAAATATATAAAATTCACGAAAATCCGTCGTGTAGTTTTAAAGTTATAAAGTTTTTAAATATTTATCTCTAATTTTATAAGAATGGCATCTTCGTAAATAAGTGATTTATATGGTATTTGTTAGGGCTGTCAATGGGTACCCGAGAACCGGGAACCGATCCGGAACCGATTGATTAGGGTCCGGTTCTGGGTCCCAAATATGGACCCATTAGCAATTTAAATACCCGACGGGTAGGACCCGATCGGACCCGGAACCGATCGGACCCGTACGGGTAATACCCGCCGGGTACCCGCGGGTATCGGGTACCCGTTTATTTATTACTTTACTAGTGTTTTTAACAAAACTTGAGGCATTTGTTTAGGTTTGACTTCGATTTTTTTAAGTTTTTCATTTTTTGTTATACTAATATTTACTTTGACAATTAAAAAAAAGAATAACTATAATTTTATGGTCAAATATATTGGACTAAAATAAAAAAATGAAGTATATTTATGTTTTTTGGAGAAAAAAAATATTGTTTTATTGATACCCGACGGGTACCCGGATCCGGTGATTACCCGGCTCTTTAAAAGGGTCCGGTTCTGGGTCCACTAATTTAAGAACCGGACCCGGAACCGATAGGACCCGGAACCGATCAAAATAATAGGTTCCGGTTCTGGGTAGTATACTACCCGGACCCGATAGGACCCGTTGACACCCCTAGTATTTGTACCTAAGTACTTTTAATAAAGAAATTATTATTCCGGCATCCCTAAGCTGTCTTCCTAATAATATTTGACGTTTCATCCCTACAGAATGCGTTATTTACAGTACAACCCACTTTCAGTTTAATTGTTTCCATTTCGGTCATTGTTTGGTTTGGTTTTTAGTCCCTATTCTGTTTGGTGAACCAAAATCCGTTTGGTTAACCAAATTCCATCCGTTTAACCAAACTCCATCCGTTGAACCAAAATGTGTTAGTCTTTTTTTGGAAAAGCCTTCCTTGCATTAAAGAGGGGGGAGATATGAATCATAAACAGCCGAGACATCTACTTTTATATATAAAACCTACTATCAGAATTGTGTCTGTGAAATGGAAAGAGGGGTTTCAGTTGTTGAGAAAGTGAGAGGAGAATCAACACTCACTCGATGTTTCTCCAAATACCCTCTCAAATTTGTTGTACCTAACTAACAAGTTACTAAGTGATCTGTTGTGGTTTCAGGTCGGCCCGTCTAAAACTGATGCAGTTTGAGCTTATTTATAGTCTAGCCTATGATGGTGGCATTGTCTCTGGAAGTGTCCCTCACTCACTCTTTGTAATGCGTGACCAACCTACTAGTTGGGTAGGTTGTGAACACAAGAAAAGGGGCTGATTATTTTGGACCCACTATTGCCTACTCGTTTTTGAATTTGCCTATGGTGCATTAAGATTTACAATAGTTCTTGATGTACCTAGCCAGTGGACTAAACATAAGCCGAACACTCACACGTGAACTTGATAATCAGTCCCCTGCAAACAGGCTCTGGAAATTTATTGCCGCGAAGCCAACTCCTAAAATATGCCCTTGTATAATGGGAAAAATATAAGCAAAGATGCAATAAATCGGCACCACTCTTTACATTGTAAAATGCTATTAATTCATTGTACGTTTTTTTGGTGTACCAGTAAACTATCAATTTTATTTTAGTCTTTGTTTTCTTTTACCTTTAACTACGTCAAAATTAAGATAACGCTAAATGGATTTGGAAGCAAAAGTTAAGAGTTTGTAATTTAATCGTATCATTTTTAACAAAAATACTGATTTGATATCCTAATTCTCTGAAGCAAAAAGAATATGTATAAACGTATATGCAATATGTTGTCTCACGGCCGATATCACAGTACAAGAGTGACAAAGTATACTACATCTTTACCATGTGGTGTCTGCTTTATGGTAAACTAAATACCACTGATGTTTTACAGCGGAAGAGTTTAAATTTATATAATTCTTGAATACTTTGTGGCAATGATTTTTTTTTTGATTGGACGAGAAGTTTGTTAGATTAGATAGAATATACAAAAGCTACAAGAAGTAGCATGAGTAGCATGTAAAAGGAAATACAATTAATAAAAAAAAATACCCCAATTAAAGATAGTACTAGAGAAGTTGAGATGTCCAGCGGCTTTAGCCCAAGAAAGAACAAGTGCTTTTGCTTTGGAGCAGAGATCTTCATCAGTTTTGTAAGTATGCATTTCATCAAAAAATTTCGCATTCCTTCCGCACCACAAAATCCATGTAACAACAGAAGGTATCATCGGCCAAATAATTCTTCCGGTTGTCGACAGATTGTCCATTCTCTAACAATGAGCCAAATTTCTCATAGAATCTGGAAAATACCATGCCCAATTTGAAGGAAGCATACTGCACCACACCTAATAAGCTACCTTGGATTTGAGGAAGATATGACTTGCAGTTTCATCCTCATTACCACATAGGATACATACATTGTTGCATGTTACACCCTTTCGAGCAAGTAAATCCGCAGTATTCAATTTTTCATGAACCGCACACCAAATGAAGAAATTTACCTTGGGAGGTATGTTGTTTTTCCAAATAAACCCATGTGGGAAGTTATCCATGCCCGCATCTTCATTTAATTTAGCATACATTGATTTTACTGAAAACACACCATCCTCTGTTAGCGCCCATCTTTTTGTGTCAGTTAGGGTGCCTAATGTAGAAGTTACACCAAATTGCTGAAGTAGTAAAGCCATTTGATATGCATCTGCATTATACATTCTTCTCTTAAGATCAAAACACCAACTACCTTCTTCTGAGATATGACCAGCTATAGAAAGATCTCCGTTTCTGAACAATTTGTATATAGACGGATACTGCTCTTGCAAAATTGTCTCCCCACACCATTTATCATGCCAGAAAGATATGGTTTGGCCATTGTGAAAGATTAGATTTGAGTTTCTGTTGACTAGATAACCCATACTCGCACTCGATTTCCAGCAAGACACACCAAATGGAGAGGATATGCAACCGGGAAACCAATGAGATGTAGAAGTGCCATACTTATCGGATATAATTTGGTAGGTGGTTCTTTTCCACTCCAAACCTCCAGCACCAC
This sequence comes from Papaver nudicaule, assembly GCA_023529015.1. Lineage (NCBI taxonomy): Eukaryota > Viridiplantae > Streptophyta > Magnoliopsida > Ranunculales > Papaveraceae > Papaver > Papaver nudicaule. Next base: position 25,346 of record JAJJMA010183244.1, read on the forward strand.
TTTGATAACAGAGCTTTCATGAGTCTCAAATCTAGAACACCCAAACCTCCGTTTTCCTTGGTGGCTAATACTATAATCACTGAAAGTGATAATCAAAACTATGAAATGAAAAGGAAATGATATGAAGAATTCATTAGAGAGTTTCAGAGAGAAACAATACAAAATGAGAGGATAGAATTCACTCTCTCAACACACACGTACAACACACGCTTAACAGATATATAAACAGAATAAACTGTACGGGAAAGACAGCTGTCTGAAAGACAGGCTGTACACACAAGACCAATCAGAATAAAGCATACAGATCACTATGTAGGACAGATGTGAGCCGTTGATAAAGAAGAAAGAAGAGGTTCAGATCTAAGCACTATTAGCCCCCCGCAAGTTGCTATGGGCTGCCGGCAGAACTTTCAACTTGTTTCTCAAATAGGCAAATCTTGGACCTGCAAGCCCCTTAGTAAAGATATCAGCTATTTGATCCATGGTAGCAACATAGGATATTGAATATTCTTTGCCTGAACTAACTCCTTCACAAAATTAAAATCAAGAGCTAAGTGCTTCATCCTAGTATGAAAGACATGATTGTTGGAGTAAGAAATTGTACTCTTGTTGTCACAGAGGAAAGTAGGAGAAGCTGGCAGAAGAACATGAAGATCCTGCAACAGTTTGCACAACCAAATAACTTCAGCTGCTGAATTAGCAAGACTCCCATACTCTGCCTCAGTAGATGATCTAGCCACTGTGGTCTGTCTTTTGCTTGACCAAGAAACTGGATTTGAACCAAAGAAAATGCAGTAACCACCTGTACTCCTCCTAGTCTCAGGGTCTCCAGCCCAATATGCATCACTAAAGCCAGTGATAGCTGTTAGTCCCTTAGTAAACAAAATCCCATAGTCTGTTGTACCTTTTATGTATCTCAGAATCCTTTTGGCTGCCACCATATGTTCAGTAGTGGGAGTTTGCATATGTTGACAAACCTGATTGACAGCATAGCCAATCTCTGGCCTAGTCCAAGTGAGATACTGTACTGCTCCAACTAATGATCTATAAGGTGTAGGATCAACTAGTGGTACACCTGTAGTGGACAACAACTTAAAACTCACTGGAACAGGAGAAGAGCATGGTTTAGCATCCAGCATGTCAAATCTCTTCAACAGATCAAGTGCATATTTTGTTTGGGACATGAACATACATTCTGTATTCCTCTTGATCTCCAAACCCAAAAAATAATGAAGCTCCCCCAAATCCTTAATAGGAAAATGACTTTGAAGAAGTTGAAAAAGCTCAGAACAATAAGTTTGTGAGTTACCTGTCAGCAAGATATCATCCACATACACAAGACAGTAAGTAACTCTGGTGTCAACTTTCTGCACGAATAATGAAGTATCAGCTGTTGATGCTTTAAAGCCATAGGATAACAGAACATTCATTAGCTTTTCATACCAAGCCCTAGGAGCCTGTTTTAGCCCATAAATTGACTTGTGTAATTTACACACATAGTCAGGATGATCTGGATCAACAAATCCTGGTGGCTGAGTCATATAAACATCCTCTATAAGATCACCATGGATGAATGCATTGCTCACATCAAGCTGTCTAACAGACCAGCCAAAATTCACTGCAACTGACAAAATAATTCTGATAGTGGATGGTTTAGCAACTGGACTAAAAGTTTCATTGAAGTCTTCACCTTCTCTCTGATGAAAGCCCTTAGCAACAAGTGTAGACTTATGTCTCTCTGTAGTTCCATCAGCATATTCCTTTATTTTGAATACCCACTTGCATCCTACTAAGTTTTGACCTGTGTAAGGAACTCTAGTAAAAGTACCAGCAGCTTCAAGAGCATTGTTTTCAGACACAATGGATGTTCTCCAAACTGGAATCTTCCATGCCTGACTAAAACTAGTTGGTATTGCAGAAGGAATTGAAGCTTTAAGTTTAGCAGACAAAGAATACTTAGTAGTGAAAGCTTTAGGCTTAAAAATACCTCTTTTTCCTCTGGTAACCATGCCATGAGAATTATCAGTTGCTGATTGTTGTCTGTGAGGAGTTGGTGAAGATTCCACTGAAGAAGTATCAACTGCAATGTCTGTTGAAGATGGCAAAGAAGAAACTTGTACTGAATGTGTATCAGCAGTAGCTGGAGATGAAGAATCAGTTACTTGAACCAAACTATCAACAACAGTGGCAATGTTAGTAGTTGAAGAAGTTAAATTGTCAGAGAGTTTTGAGGATGCAGCTCTTAAAGGAAAAATTTGTTCATTAAACACTACATGCCTTGAAATGAAAACCTTGCCTGTAGATAGTTCAAGACATCTGTACCCTTTGTGCTGTAAGTTGTAGCCTATAAAGATACAAGTAGCACTCCTTGGCTGTAGTTTATGATCAACATAAGGCCTGAGCCATGGATAGCACACACATCCAAAAACCCTCAAGTAAGAATAATCAGGTTGCCTTTTGTATAAAGCTTCATATGGTGATATATTTCCAATGGACTTAGTAGGCAACCTATTAATTGTATAATTAGCTGCTGTAAAGGCATCAACCCAAAAAGATGCAGCTAGACCTGACTGAATTAAAAATGTCCTGCCAACATCCAATATATGTCTATGCTTAGACTCTGCAACTCCATTTTGCTCAGGAGTATGTGGACAGGATATTTCATGAACAATACCATTACTTGATAAAAAACCAGTTAACTCCTTGTGTAAAAACTCACCTCCTCCATCTGTCCTGACCACAAGAATTGATTGACCAAACTGTTTTTCCACTTGAATCTTGAACTTGTAGAAAATAGACTTGAAATCTGACTTTTCATATAAAGGATAAATCCAGCAAATTTAGTAAAATCATCTATTATATTAACATAATACCTAAATCCTGAATTGGATTTTACAGGACTTGGCCCCCAAAGATCAAAATGTAACAGCTCCAGAGGCTTAGTACATTTATGTGTAGAAGATGAAAAAGGCAGTTTATGACTCCTCCCTAACTGACAGTCATGACAAAAGATGGGAGTTTTTATTACATTGGGTAAGGACATGATATTGCAGACAGTTTTCATAGTTGAATAAGTAGGATGAGCTAATCTTTTATGTAGTACTTCAGCAGATATAGTAGA
>JAJJMA010183245.1:0-21413 GCA_023529015.1 Papaver nudicaule
GCATTAACTATATGGCTCCAGCTGAGAATATTGTTGGGAGCTAGATTATTATACCAAGTGTATGCCTTTCCCGTCAGAGATTTCGAGAATTCTTTGAGACATACAGATTGGTTTCTTTAATACACCCCCAATGATTCTAGGAAACGAGATATGTGTTCTCGAGCATTTCCAATACCATTATACATTGAGAATGAAGGTGTGACATATCCTTCAGGAATAGATTCACGTTGAACTTCAATTGGATATGGAGGTTGATGACGATGAAACAAATCTGAATTTTCCACGCTCTGGGCTTGTAGGAGATTCTGTAAATCTTCACGAGTGACAAAGTTATGATGAGAACTTGTGTTTGCTCCACGTGTGGTGTGGACATGGATATCTTGATCATCTGGGATGACGTGAATCTGAGAGGGACCTATCCTGTTGACATGGGGCTCTACACGTGTTAGCCCTAGATTTGTTGGTGGCGTCAATTTTTCTGAAAGAGTCCTCAAACAAGTCAGCAACTCCAATTGGGTCTTCACCATGTTGTTCTGACTTAGGGCTAAATCTTGTTGAGTCTTCATGAGATCCGCCATGCTAGGTGAATTTTCAGTACCCCTTGTTTCTCCAGTGCGGGGCCCAAAAAGAAAAGCTTCTGTGCGGCTTGAGATAGGAGTGTAGGAGTTGGAGAGGTGGTAGTAGTGGTGGTCCCCACAACATGGGGTAGGTTAGGCGTGATAGCAGGGGATAAAGATGCAGTGGACCCCACAACATGAGGTAGGGCGTCCATGAAGGAAGGGGATGAAGTGGACCCCACATGAGGTGGGGTAACCACGAAATTAGGGCTTTGAGACGTGATGTGATTCATGTTTTGGGTTGTGGGTCCAGCAGAGCTGGTGACGCCACTGACTCTAGGATTTGTAGCCCCACTCATAACAGATGAGCTTGTGGGACCACTGGTGATATTTGGAGAGTTTGTGTTCTTTGAACTATGCCTCCTAGTTTCAACCATCTTTTCTTACAACTGAGATAATGACCTCCCACTGTGGTCGCCAAATGTCTTAGGTGTAAAACAATAAAGAGAATCTGAGGGGTAAAGTGTGAAGTGTAATGATGTAATATGAAATTGTAATGGTATTCTAGAGGTCAAGATCGAACAAGACTCGCCTAAACCAATAAATGGTCGTTCGAGTATTGCTTCATTTACAAGAAGAGGAAATAGGGTTGGTTTAAGGGAGGGAATCCGAGAAAGATGAGATCAGAGAATTGTTATGATTTCTGTGATGTTGTGAATAAAGTTGCTAAAAGAATGGATATTCAGTTCTCACTAGATATTGAATGCTGAATGAGAAGAGTTAATCAATTATCGATGAGATGGATTGATTATACTTGCACTGAATTAAACTGTTTTGTTCTGTTGAACTTGAACTGTCTTTCCAAACTGGTCGAGTGACCTATTTATAGCAATAGAATTCCACAGATCTCGTAAGAAATGGAAGAAGTGGAAGAGTGGGAGTGTGGAGTAAGTGGGACCAGTTGTTAAGAGGTTCGAATTGTACAAAATGACTCTCTTTGGGTTAAGAGTCTTGCGCCTAATATTAGGGAAGACTAACAACCCACTTTCTCATCCCCTTTTTTCAGCAACGTTCACACGACTTAACTTTCTTTCTCGTTGAGTGATTGAGCCGTTGCAATCACACGTGTCTTAGACCGCCAAACCAAAACCCTAAAGAATATCCCCCATGTAACTTACTTGATTCTCATAAGATTTGTTAAGTATTGAATATTTGTTAAGTCAAAGCTGACTAAGTGCAAGTCGTACCAATTACTGGTAAACTCAGGACTTCGCATAAAAAATAGAGATTTAAACGATAAGCTTGTGCATCTCTTTTAGGTTTGGTCTAAGGATTGAGTCGGGCAATCGCCGTTTAAACCAATGAGAATAGTCTAAGGATTGAGCTATGCAATCGCCATTTAGACTGAGAGGATTTCAGCAACTCTTTGTGGCAATAGTCAAGTAAATGCGACTTTCGATTTGCCATAAACATGAGAAATTGGCTTGGGGCATATAATGCACCAATTCCCTGAGTAATAGAGACATATAAATGTCCAAAATAACATGAGCCATAACTATGATCCATGATTAATAAATGTAGCACTGATTTACAGAAGCAAGTCTATAATCAGGAAAACAGGCTAGTGATGCTAACACAATGTAGCCACAATTAAGAATGCATAAGCATTGCCAATCCAAGGCCTAAAGATATGACACATGAATGATAATAATCTATGTTGCATAGCATAATAATCTTATTAGGAAGTTAGATATAGGATATATGAGGATGAACCATAACATTACGTCATATTCAGATTTCTAGACAGTTTACACGTCACTTACTCCAAAAATCACCCAGGCCAGCCTATATTCGCTAAAATTACGAAATATTAGTATGTTATGGGGAACTCACAGATGAGAAACTTTCATGAAGGAAGTTTCTCCTTAATCTTCACGGATTAGACCGTAAAAATCGTTCTTTGAGGCAATTCGTAATCTGCCAGATTTCCGAATTTGATTAGGAAACTAGAATATCATGGATTCAATAGAGACCATACTCATCTAGGACTTGGATCAGCGGGACCCATAAGTAGAGGCGGCTCAAGGATGAATAAGTGGGACCCTCAATCTATGGTGTGTGATAAAAGTGGGCCATAGTATTGTTTTGTAGGCAACCTATGAAAGTGGGGTCTACAAGAAGAGTTGCGCTAGCAACAAAAGTATGGCCGTGGCAAGAGCCACGGCCAAGGGATAAAAGTGGGGCCGTGACAAGAGTCACGGCCAAGAGGGAAAGAGGTGGGGTTGTGGTAACAACCACGACCAAGCCACAAAAGTGGGGCCACGCATTAGGCGTGGCCAAGCTCTAAAAGTGGGGCCACCTAAACTACAGCCAAGCCAATAAAGTGGGACCATGATATCAGGTTATAGTCTACCAAAGAAAGTGGGACCAGCCCTAAATCATAGTCAAGCAATGAAAGTGGGGCCGCGACATGAATCACGGCCAATGCCAAAGTGTGGGGCCGTGGCATGAGCCACGGTCAAGACCTAGATAGGGACGCAAGGTAGGATGGGATGGCCGTGTGGGCCATCCATACATGGGTGTGAACTAGGCAGGGCTAGGGATGCGTGATTTTAGCAAAGGAAGCAAAGGGATGGGCGTGAGCTAGGATGGGATGGCCGTGTGGGCCACCCATCCATGGATGCGAGCTAGGCAAGCAAGGGACGCGAGTTTTAGGGCAAGCAATGGGGACGTGAGCTTTAGGATAAGCAAGGGGACGTGAGCTTTAGGATGAGATGGATGGCTAGGATTTGTCCGAGATGGGCATAGGTTGGATGAGACGTGTGCATGATCATAGGCGCATGCATAAGCTAAGGCACGTGCACAGGCACCGGCGCATGCATAAGCGTGCACATGCACAGGTGCATGCATATGTATTTTCCGTGTAGGCTAGGGATGTGGACCAAGCTACTAGGCTATGGCCGTGAATGATCAAAATATGGCTATGGTGACCAACTTTCTTATCCCTATTGTAAAATAAATTCATACCTTGTCTCGAGCTATTCCAAGACGCCAAAAATTGATGCAAAATTACTCTTGCAACCTCCTCGCCAAAAACCACCATCAACACTTATATCTCTACTTTAGACAGGAGAGGGGCGCTAGTTTGCTCACTTCTTCTTCTTCTTCCCTATTTCTTCACCTCAAACAAACCTCCTAAAATATTTTTTCCCATTTTGATTTTGATTGTGTTTGAGCAAGATTTATTCCAAAGGCTTCCAGGGATTTCTTCTACACTCAAAGTTGATTGTATTGCAAGTTCCAAGTTTGATTTGCATCTACGAAATCGTCAAAAGATATGTCATTTGGGCTTTAGCTTTTAAGTTGCAAATTAATTTGAGAATCATTGTATTTTTCATGTTAGTTTGATTACTCACATAATACACAAACAATTAACAATCATTGAGTGTAGAATTTGTTCATAAACATAAGATTATTATTAAAATGAACGTGTAATTAGATGGGTACACAACTACTACATCTAGAATGTAAGACATTGACATGTAAATAGAACTAAGTTAAGATCTAGAAGTACTTTTTATTGGAAAACTTTACGACCTTTGTAAACATTTGTTAACCATGTCTTTGTGCAACATATGCTCGCCACAATCCGTATTCATGCTCGTAGCGAAATGCTCGAAAGTTGAACATGTGGTAATCGTGCTTCGCAAAACTCATCTACAAACCATGTAAACGAAAGATATATTAAGTTACGGTAGAGAGATATATAGACAAAAAATAAGTTGGATGTAATCAACAAATTGTAGACAACTTACCACATTAGTATCATCATAATCAGGATGATCTTCTTTAACCTAACAAACATATGTATAAAATGTACTTATCGCTTGCTTGATCCTTGAGAACCTATTCATTAACCCTGGAATCTCGCGGCGATTCGGATTTCCATCGTTCAATTCCTCATACTTAGCTAAAACAGCCGCCCAAAAATCATTGTTGTTAAGATTTCTTCCATCTAACTGTTGATGGTGGTTTTTGGCGAGGAGGTCACAGGAGTAATTTCGCATTAATTTCTGGCGTCCTGGAATAGCTCGAGATAAGGTATGAATTTATTTTATAATAGGGATAAGATATTTAATTACCATTAGCTGTATTTTGATATCTCACGACCCTAGCCTAGTAGCATGGTCCATATCCCTAGCCTATACGTAAAAATACCTACGCATGCGCATCAGCCTAGCTCATGCTCGAGCCAAACCCTAGGCAATTCACGCCATAAGCACATGGATATGCACGGCCATTCCTTGGCCTGATTGTGGGTATCCACGGCCATCTTCTTGGCCAAGCTTGGATGCCCACGCCATTGCATTGGCCTAGCTTTGGGTATCCACGCCATTGGCTTGGCCTAGTTTTGCATGCCCACGCCATCTCCTTGGCCTAGTTTTGGATGCCCACGCCATTAGCTTGGCCTAGCTTTGGGTATCCACACCTTTTAACTCGCCTAACCCCTGGAGGCCCACGGCCACTCCTTGCACTCATCTTTGGACACTCACGGCCACGCCTTGGCCTGATTTTAGGTGTCCACGCCATCCCCAAGCCTAATCCTTATCCTCACGCAATTCCTAAGCCTAATCCTTATCCCACGGCAATTCCCTTATCCTTATGCTCACGCCCCCTCCATGCTTGGAGGCCCACGGCCAATCCCTGCCTTAGCTTTTGGATATCCATGCCTTTAGCTCGCCCTAGTTTTGGATATCCATACCTTTAGCTTGCCTTGGTACTTGGGTGCCCACGCCACCTCCTTGGCCTGATTTTGGGTACCCACACCATTAGCTTACCCTAACTTTGGATACCCACGACTATTGGGTTGCCTTGGCCTTTGGATGCCCACGGTCATGCCTTGGCCAATTCTTTGGGTGTCCACGGCCATGCCTTGGCTAATTCTTTGGGTGTCCACGGCTATTCCTTGGCCAAACTCTTGGAGGTCCAAGGTCATGCCTTGGACAAATATTGGAGGCCTTATGGCCATGCTTAGCCTAATTTATGGGGGCCTTATGGCTTTCCCTCGCCTAATTTGTGGAGGCCTTATGGCTTTCCCTCGCTTGTACTCATGGAGGTCCATGGCCGTCTTCTCTCTCACGGCTATCTTTGCTCCCTTGGAGCTAGAGTATATATTTTCCTAGCCTCCCCTCTATTTATGGGTCTCACTGATCCAAATCCTAGAGGATTATGGATTTTATTAAGTCCATAATACTCTAGTTTCCTAATCGAGCTCGGAAATCTGGTAGCTCACGTATTTCTTCAATGCACGATTTTTACAGCCCAATCCGTGAACAATTAGGAGGCGCTTCCTTCACGAAAGTTTTTCCTCTGTGAGTTCCCTACAACATACTAAAAATTCAGAATTTTATCAAATATAGGCTGGCCTGGGCGATTTTATGAATGGATAACATGCAAGCTGTTCAGAAATCCGAAAATAACATAAATGTTATGGCTTATCTTTTGCGTCCTATGCCTAACTTCCCAATAAGATTATTATGCCATGTAACATGGCTTATTATAATTATTGTGGCCTATCTTTAGGTCTTATATTGGCAATGCTTATGCATTCTTGATGATGGCTACGCTGTGATAGCATCATTCGTCTGTTTTTCCTGATTATGGACTTGCTTCTATAAATCAGTGCTATAATTATTAATCATAGCTCATGGCTATGACTTATATTATTTTGGACATTCATATGTCTTTATTACTCAGAGAATTGGTGCATTACATGCCACAAGCCAATTTCTCATATTTATGGCAAATTGAAAGTCGTATTTATTTGACTATTGCCACATAGAGTTGCTGAAATCCTCTCAGTCTAAATGGCGATTGCATAGCTCAATCCTTAGACTTATCTTATCTAAATGGAGGTTGCTAGCTCAACCCTTAGATTTATCTCATTGGCTTAAATGGCGATTGCTCGGTTCAATCCTTAGACCAAATCTCAAAGAGATATTCAAGCTTATCGCTTAAATCTCTATCTTATCGCAAAGTCCTGAGTTTACCAGTAATTGGTACGACTTGCACCTAGTCATCTTTGACTTAACAAATATTTAACAAATCTTACGAGAATCAAGTAAGTTACATGGGGGGATATTCTTTAGGTTTTGGTTTGGCGGTCTACGGCACGTGTGATTGCAACGGCTCAATCACTCAACGGGAAAGAAGCTAAGTTGTGTGAACGTTGCTGGAAAGATGGGATAAGGTAGTGGGTTGTTAGTCTTCCCTATTTTTAGGCGCAAGACTCTTAACAACTGACCCCACTCGTTCCTCACTCCCACTCTTCCACTTCTTCCACTTCTTACGAGATCAGTTGGAATTATATTGCTATAAATAGGTCACTCGACCAGTTTGGAAAGATAACAACACGAACAAACAAGTTCAATAGTTTAATTCAGTGCAAGTATAATCAATCTGTCTTATCGATAATTGATTAACTCTTCTCATTCAGCACTCAATATCTAGTGAGAACTGAATATCCATTCTTTCTTAGCAATTTAATCATCAACATCACAGAAAATCATAGTAATTCTCTGATCTCATCTTTCTTGCTTCCCTCCCTAAACCAACCCTATATCCTCTTCTTGTAACTGAAGCAATACTCGAACGGCCATTTCTTGGTTTAGGCGAGTCTTGTTCGATCTTGACCTCTCGAATACCATTACAATCTTTTATTACATCATCATATTTCACACTTTACCCCTCAGATTCTCTTTATTGTTTTACACCTAAAACACTAACTTGATCGCATAATAAGCAGTGGTAAGAAGCCTATCTTCATTGGAAGTGAAATTATTTCTACTCTCATTGGAAAATAAATAATTTGGTGTGAATTTGAAAGGTAGAATGGGTTGACATTATATAAAGAATTTAAATAAATTGGGAACATGGAAATAATATACGTTGAACTTTATGAATTTTGAACTTGTGGACATAGAAAAATTAACCATTAGACAATTTGAATTTTTGAATTTGTCCATGAAATAAATATATTTGTAGTGTATGTAAATGAATTTAAACTTTGGACGATGACCTAATGCTTGTGCAAGCCTTCGCTCCGACTTAGCATGAACGACCCAAAGAACGTCATTCCATGTTCTGGAAGAGAGTCAAAGAATTCTTAGAAGAATTAGATGGGAATCCAAACCGTCATACTTGGGCCGGAGCAATTGGCTTTAAGATTCGACCAAATTCAAGGAAATTTACTGGAGTACATCAGATGCTCTAAATTGGTTAATCGACACCATCGTGGAGCAGAAGCAGAATTCATAGTAGGTATTAAACACCTTTTTTTTTTGGTAAGTGTAAATATTGGTACATACTAATTTTGTTATATTTTGTTTTGAAGAAAGCCAGGGTTCAGACCCTTTGGGAAGCACGAAATCGGGATCCATATGTGCACAAGGCTTGATTTATGCACATTACGAGGCATGATCGCGGATACCTTTGGGTTTTGCTGCCGAAGCAGAGAGATACGTTAGATCACTGCGACCAGAATATTGAGAAGAATCTTTTTAATTAATATGTTTTCGTTTTGTATGGGAATATTTTAATTAAATTTGTCTGATACGGCTTGGTGTAATCACTTCAATCCTTTCATCTGAAAAAGTTGTATGGTATGGCTTGGTGTAATCACTTCAATCTCCCCATCTACTGTACCGAAAGTTGTATTGTCATTTCGTGTTATCGCTTCAATCAGTTTCTTCAGACGTTTGTTTGTGCAGTTGTGTTCAATCCTTTCATTTCACAGTGTTTTGCATGTGCCAATCAAGTGAACAATGGATATAAAGTATATGGCATGTTGTCGAAACAAAACCACCCCACATTCTTCTTTTCTTCTCAATTCTTCTCATTTGTACTCATCTCTTTCAGAGTGATATTGTTTAAATGTTCTAAAATCGTCTGAATCATGGTTAAGTACACTGATATTGAAAATGAAACTATAATTAAAAGTTGGGCATTCGTCTATGTACAAAATGATGTTAGAACTCTCTGCGTTATTGCAGAAGTCGTGTGGAACCAAGTGATGGCCAAGCTCAATGAGCTTAATGGGAATGTTAATTGTAGATCTCTAGATGCCATCAACAACAGGGTAAGGGTTATAAAAAAATCGGTCAGGGAGTTCATTTCCTTCCAGAAAGTTTTGTATCAGTGTGGGGTAGGCCACCTAACAAGATCAAATATCGTAAGCGATTTGCATCATTAGTGTTTCAAAATGACATGAATCTTAATAACTAAATACGAAAAAAAAAAAAATTTTGATTCAAAAAACGATGGCGGGGGACACTTATTCTGCCAAGAAAGGAAAGTCGTTTGTGTACTACAACTGTTTCATGATCTTCATGACAAGTGTATCATGGATGTACCCAGAAGTGTACCGCAATGATCCTCCCAACGGATTTTCTGATGATGAATCTGAGGATGAAAGGCTATTAGCTCTCATCGGGAGATGAGGAAAAAGGCTGGAGTACCTCATCAGAAGATGAGGAATAGACTGTGGTACTGTGGTAGTAACAGTTTTGTGGAAAAATCAATTTGTAATCCCTCACGAGACCCAACTCGTCCAATGGGGTCACTTATTGGTTTAAAGGAGTGCACTTTAGATTTTAAATAAGGTTTGTGTTTTATGAGAACATGTTTCACTGTAACTAATAATAAAAAATTAAGTTGCATTATATTGGAATCTGAATTACAGCGTGCATAAAGCTAAAATCTAAGTTACATCGTGCAGAAAGGTTAAATCTAAGTTACATCGTGCAGAAAAATAAAATTTAACCCATATAAGCCATTGTTCACATACTCGTCTAATCAAATCCGGGTACCAAATAACTCAAGAACAACGAGATGATCGAATAAAAAATTTCCATCGGTCCTCACAACATATATAAACAATGCATTTACCAAACTATTATTTGTGTAAGACAAACACACTCTGAAAAACTTGCTCATATTCTTCAGAGTAGTCAGCAGTGTAGTCACACTCTGAAAAAACTTGCACATCTTCTTTCAAAAGGAACCCGGCTTTACGAAGTTCATGGGCAACTTCATGGTGAATGAAGGACTCTTTTCTCCATGTTGTATACTTCTTCTGGGCTGCAAACTTGTCGTCTTTCCAAACATCTAAAATTGTGTTGTATTTGTAGCACCAACGTAGCAAAAAAATGGTGTGATTCCTAAAATGGTGCATAACGTAATGTCCTTTTAACTTCCTCTTCAAAAGCGAAATGTTTGTCTTTCTATATTAGCGTTCCAGGATAGTTCTTTGTTTCTTCAAGTTAACAAATTCAATACGTTATGGATAACAACTTACAATTTTAAGCTCAAATATTTTACTTCACCTCTGTGACATATTCGAAAGTTTTTCATACATTAGGCAAGCTCAATCTGCTCGCTAAGCCACTTGAGGAATATGACTAAAATTCTACGGGCGAATTTAACCTTTCCAAGGAAAATTCTCAACGAACTTTCGACATACTGCATAAAGTCGGATTCTTTACTTGAGGAAAGGTATGGAAGATCCATGCCCATCCAGCTCTTAACCACTTCATTTGTGTGCTAGCTGGACGCATCTAATGATCTTGCTTTTTTCAAAGATGCAAACACTTGTCAAGGGCCATCCCTGATGTGTATCATCTCTTTGTGATGCAAGTTTTGCTAACTTGGAGTACCTTAGACGCTTCGTGCATCCTAGCCATGCCCAACTCAATCTTCCCTATCAATTAGTACGGACATCTAGTACATAGACTGCAAATACATCAATGGACTCCTTTTGAAGGTCACAATCATCTCTTAATAGGTGTTATGAACGATCGTGTGCGGTAATAATAATCTTGAATATCACGCACGCAGACAAATAATATGAATTACCTGGTGTAGGTTGCAATTGTATCTTAATAGGCGATATGAATAGCTAAATGTTTGACCACAAAGCCGTTTCTTACGTACCCATAAGGGATCAAACACGGCTGTAGTTCATCATGCAATAACCATCTCGAGTAGGACTAATAACTCAAGACAAATCGCTTCAAGTAGAAAAGATGTGCACGTAAAAATTGCATAATCAACAATTTTCCGCTCGTGTTGCAAGGAAAAAATCCAAGCGGCGCCTATCCTTATAGGTCGTGGGATGTCCTCAAACGATGCATAAGTTTGTGCCCAAATAATGCCACTTCGTTTCGTAAATGGTGGGCTTCTTTGTAAGTCACAAAATAAAATATTGCATTCTCGATAGATTGATTTGCACCAGTGACGCCTCACTCTCACTCGATTGATACTAAATTAACAAATTTTATTATTTATATGTTGATTGTTTAAAAATGAAATGACAACTTAATTGCATCACAACTTTTCGGGTTCTTGGTATTTGCGACGAACTTTTCATTGCTCAGCCAAAATTCCACGATCGCTTCTGCACGATGGAGGTGATTATGTACTTGTAATACATAAGGTCTACAAATACATAAATCTTCATCTTGAGTAAACTTAGGAGTATCAACTCTGGTTTAAGACATCTTTCAGGAGGTGCGGAGAATATGTGATTTGAAAAGAGGGATTGATTGGTCGAGCAGCTAAGGCATTACCTCATGACCTTTGTTGAGTGGGGCAGCTTAATTGGGATGCAATAGGAAAATGCTCAACTTCGAGGGTTCCATATTGGAGGGAAAATATGCAAATTTGTAGGTTAAATAATGGAGGGAAATTACGAAAAATTTTCATTTGCCCCCTCCAATTGAACCGCTCTTATTCTTACATTTTTATCACTCAAAATTATACTTATTAGTTCTCTATTTTGTATATATTTGATGATTTTCTTTATTTTTGCAGTTTTAAGGAAATAAAGTTCGAATGACTGCAACACCGGATTTTGGTCCGCAAAATGGATGAAAAATTAATTATCTCAAGACATAGATGAACGTAACCAACCAAACAGCCAATGTAGTACAATTTAGTAGGCCGCACACATTTTCAGTGTTTACAGTTTAAATGCTACAAGGAAGAAAATGGACTGATGTGGCTTTGAAGTGAATGCGCCCAAGATATTGGACATCAAAACATGCAAGGTGCAAAAGAGATTTAAGTCAAGTCAGTGTACATCTTTTGGACTTAATTTAAGGCGTGGAGCAAGGATAGTTGGGACTACCGGTTTTGGAGATTATATTTTGTGATTATTACGCGAGTTTGGTAGAGATTTTGGCTACAAAGTTTTCCACCAAAGAACGAAAGAACAAAAAATAGAGGTTTTGAAATACCTCGTTTTATCCCGTATGGAGATCTCACAGTCGTGATTTATGGATAGGAGATGGTCACGTATGGAGATCTCACGGTCGTGATTTTTGGAAGGAGATGGTGTGTGGGCCCCACCACTTAGGATTTGCAGGGGCCCACTGTTATATGTGTCACTCGGGATAAAGTGAGGGAGAACCCCTCGGTACCTGTAGAATTTTTGCCTTTATTTTGTCAAAAAAATCAACAAAAATTCACATATTTGCCATAAAACTAATATTTTCACCTCCATACGAATTAATGGAAGAATTTGGTATATAGAGACACTTTGACTTTCCATGGATCCAGCGAAACAAATCAAAAGTGTCTCTATATACTCAATTCTTCCATTAATTCATATGGAACCAAAAATATTAGTTTTATGGCAAATATATGGATCTCCAGTTTTGCGTCTTTATTTTCTTCTTTTTGTTGAATTTCTTGATAAAATAAAGTTTTGACATGTTTTCATTAACTTTTCCTAGGCATTCGTTAAAGATAAGATCGTTAAAGTCTGTTTAGGTGGAAGAGAGACCATGTTCGTATTTTTCAACAGTAGAACATTGTCACAAGTTAGAACATATATTTCCTTGAGTATCAAGGAATGAACGGAAACATGTTAGCTCATGTTTATGACCAATACGAAATTTAATCGTTAAAGCGCCGAGTATGATTCATCTCAATAGGAAAAGGTATCAAATACCAGTCCATAAAATGGAACTCTAGCAATGGTCAATATGCATAGTGGTTCAGGAAGAACACTAGCAATCTCTTTAATGCAAACATAATGACTCGGATAAAATCCTTGTTCACTGTTCAGAATAGGCATTCAGAATACCATGAAGTTTTATTAAGAATAAACCTTTACATAACTATTCACCAAATGAACATATGATTCACGTATGAATACATAAATATAGTTCATACCATAGCCATTGGGAAAATACAAAATTCAGATAAACATTGTATAAGCATTCCATACTACACTTTGATCAACAAGTGATCAAGTCGATTCACTAATATCAGTTAACATCAAGTTAATTATATCCTTTTAGCTCAGGGCAATAGATAGGTTGAAATCATATTGTCTAGATGACTAACTTTTGTATGATGGATAATATGTATGCTACTCTTCAATCATCTTCAAATCTTCAGTTAATCTTCTAGATCATACCAACCATCTTCTACATCCTAAGGCTAATCTAATGAAGACTGACTTTAGTAAAGTGTTCAAGTGAACAATATTTGACATATATATTATGACCTTGCACCTTAATTAAAGCTTGACTGGAAACTTTTCTTGGTGGAGGATACTGGGGTTGTATATTGGGTCGTCTTTGATTTTATTGTTTACTGTTATAGGCTTGAGATTGAATTTGAGATATTTCTACTGAGAACTTACAGATGAAAATTTAGAACAATTTTTATAGAGGAAATTTGTAAATAAGAGTGGTGAATGTTTGTGAGTTTGATAGGGGGTTTGAGCCGTGCGGACCACACTAGTCTGCGTCGCGGGTCAACTACTATGCGGACTTCCTTGATCAGCCCGTCTCTAGCTGGTACGCTGATTTACGTTCCTAAAGTAAGAAACTGAGTTTGTCCATTAAACTATTATTTTGCCATTACCTTTGCCTTTGCTCTAAGAGCATTCACAATGGTGGTGCTATAAAGGGTTATATAGCTATATTTGAGATCTAAACAATGAAAAACCAATCACAGTCATCGTTCTATACCCAAAGATAGGATAAGATTTCTAGGGTTTCGTCTCAAATTTGACCCCCCGGATACGATTTGACGGAGCGCAACTGAATACTGCGTCCTGTAGTGAGCGTAGGTTAATAATCCGTTTGATAAGAAATGCAACAATATACTACGTCTGACAGCTGAACGCAGTGTGATAATGCGTTTCCTAGGGTTTATTCTCAAAAACTCTCGCAGCTGATCTTCTCTTCCGTCTTGATCATCTTGGATGATCAAGAATGGCAGGGGAAGTTCGATTAGAACCATCAAACCCTAGAACAGGTGGAGATGGTACGAAGAAGACATGGTTGGAGGTGGCCAGAATCGCGAAAGATCAACCACCATCAACTATCAACATCGCAACCTTACCTTCAGCTCTAACTGTAACAACAGGGGGGAAGTACCTTGATGTTTCAGACCTCTATGAGGAGGGCGTAGGGTTTTGGAAGCACAGCCTTATTGGAAGGCTAGATTTTAGAGGATTACAGTTCCTGGAGGTGAAGAAATCACTAACAGAACTATGGGGTTTCGACTCGAATCGAGTCCAGCTCTATGCTATGACGAATGGGTTCTTTATTATCAAGCTTGATTGTGAAGAACACAAGAGGCATGTTATGTCTAATGGTCCATGGAAGATTCAACAGGGTAAACAGTACCTTGAAGTTCTTGAATGGGATGATGATTTTGACCCTAATAGGGTTAAATCAACGACTGCTTCTGTCTGGGTGCAATTCCCTGAGCTCAAAGTTCCATTCTGGACAGAGAAGATGCTACTGACGTTAGGTAAGGTCTTAGGAACTCCTATTGGGGTTGCTAGGTCAACACTCAACTATGATTTCAGGTATCCAGCCACGGTGTTGGTTGATATCGATTTTTCAAAGGATATTGCATCAAAGATTCTCGTGAAGGCTAAACAACTCGAATTTTGGCTGAAAGTCGTGATTCCTAGACCACCCAAGTACTGCAAACATTGTAGCACAGTTGGTCATGACATGGAACTCTGTAGAGACCTGAAGAAGAACTCTGAGGGCGAAACAGAGAAGAAACAGAGCTGCCCTGTTTTGGATAAACCTAAACAGAGGTCCTCTGTTCCGAAAAACAGAGCATCAAAGACAAGATGGAAAAAAAAGAAAAAATCAGGTGGTGCTCCTGTAGTCAAGACGTGGGTTGCAACAGGCAAAATGATGGAAGATACAAGAAGAAAACAACCTACAGCTATTGATTCTGCTGGTGATAAGCTATCACAGCAAGAACTAGCAGATATTCAACGGGCTATCGATAATTCCCTCCTGGAGATTTTAGCCCGCAAACATGGCTTCTCAGATGACTTTCAGCGGCCTAAACATACATATCTTAGTACTGAAGATGCATTTGCAGAGTATGAAGCTTTCCTGGATCGAGTTTCAGCTGAAGACAATGTTTCTGATCATGATCATCATGATCATCAGGAAAGTTCACCATTGACAAACAGAACGGCTGCTCGTGTATTGAATGATAGTAATGGGCTTGGTGTTCCTGGAGGTTCCTCTCCTGTGTCTACCGAATCCATCAACAGCAGTGAGTCGGAACCTAATGATTTTAGGATTTTGGTTCACGGGAAGTCGACAGCTGATTTCGGGTTTCAGACGGATTCGGGTTTGGTCCAGAATCCGGGTATGGGTTCGGTTTCGGGTGCGGAACAGGATGGGTCTAGTTCTACTGGGCCTAATTCAGCTGAACCAGTAAAAACGGTTCCAGGGTTACCTAAACCGACTATTTTTGATGGGGATCCACCAGTCCAGGGTACGGGTCCGCAGATTTTACATGATGGGGCTAAACCGGAGGGAGCAAAGGCTAAACGGTCTACTACTCCCCAGCCCAATGTTACAACTCGACGTTCGGAGAGATTAAAGCCAACTAAAAAGGGTTTTGATTTAGCCGGGAAACTTTAAAATCATGTAATTATTTTTCTATGAGCTCTTTTATGAGTATATGTCTAGTTCTAGGTTTTTTCGGCAGATAGTAGAACTCAATGTAATTTTCTAGTCTGCCTAGGTAGATAGTAGAGTCAATGTATATCTTCTAGTCTACTAGCTAATAGGCACCCTGGGTTGCTAAGGGGAGTCTGTGTATAGCTAAAGGTTTTTGTAATTTTTCACAAAAATTAATTTAATCACCTATTAGCAGTGTGATAATGCGTTAGAGTGAGGCGAAATATAGTGATGTGTTTGATGGAACGGAAAATTAGAATACGTCCTTCACGAAACGCATGGTGTGGATGCGCCCCATTCAAGCGTATAATACACCTACGCTTTAGAAGGTGCCTTCATTTTTCTCAGTATCTTCTCAGGAAGTGTCTCAGGTACCTGTTTTACTCCAGCCATTCATATCCAATTTGTGTCAACACAGTCAACAGAACTACCCAAGATCAATATAGGGTACTAGATCAGTTTGCTATAATTTTTCACTAGCATATTTCTATCAACTCAAACTATTTGTTAAGGTTTTAGTGGCGACGGGAAAATCACTTGCCAAAGTGTTGCTTCCACACCTAAACATAAAATCAGTACTAAAATTACTAAACTTAATCCAAGCAATGAAAAAACTCAATAAAAAAAATTACCCGCAGAAGAATTACTTACACTATATGTAAAGATTGGTGGTATATTTCAATTAGTATAAGAAATCAAACTAACCACTTTCGGTATATTTCCCACTGTATTCAAGCAACGAATAAAAATGATAGAAATGTTGCAGATTATTACAAAGAAGAAGGTAGAGAGAGTTTTAGATCTCTTGTTTGTTTAGGAAGTGGTTGATAAGTTGAACTTAATGCAATAAAACTAACTAGTCATACCATATGAAGACAAGTGGATGAGTGACGCGTCTTATAAGCTTTACCCCATTTGTACTAAACAACAAAGAACCAGACTAATTAATGAATTAAATGCAAACAAAAAAGAGAGAATAAAATACTTATTATGTCTATGCGCAACACTATACTGCGTTCCATATGGGGCGCACTATTGAGAGTCGTTTCATCCAGACGCACCAGCATTGTGTGTTCCTTGGAACACATTATTCAAATGTGTCTGATCATTGGGTGCATGATCACAAGGCATCTCACATAAAACGTATTATTATTCTGCGCTTGGTGTGAAACGCATTATGGAAATGCGCCTAAAGGGCGACGTACTGTCTATTTGCGCCTGTTGATGAAACGTATTATTATATATGTTTATTTTCGGGCGCAACAAACATGCGCTCTGCTATATTATAGCATCTGCCCACTGCACTTCTTTTCTAGATTCTCATTTTTAAATACCAAATATGGGATAGGATATGGCATTTGACATCCTCAACATTGTGGATGCTCTAAGAAAGAGGAGGATCGGTAGACAAAAGACTTTGACAAAGGAAAACAACAAATCATCGTAGCCTTTGCTTTTTATATATCCAAAGGTTAATATCATCGATGATGTGGCACTCTCATAAACTACTATTTTAATTAAAGAAAGATTAAAAAACCTCTAAATTTATCTAGGTAACTAAGGAATTTTTTTTTTTTAATTTCTAAAAAAAATAATATCTTGTACTCCCTCCGTCTCATTTTAACTGACCGCTTTGACTAAGTCAAAAAAATAAGGAGATCAAATGAATTTCCTATCGTACCCTTATTAAATATATAGAGAATAAGTGAATTTCTATTTTTAAGTGGGAAATAATAAAGAGAAAACATATAACTTTATTTTTGAAAACTATAAAAAGTAAAAGAATCTAAATATTTTAAAAATATATATATATATATATTCATTAATTTGTTTCCAATTTATCTAGATATTTTTTAAGGATATATTTAAAAATTTGTTGGAAAAATACAGATATAATTAGAAGCTGAATACATTTTTGAGACAAATAAAAATAGTAATAAGGTCAGTTAAAATGTGACAGAGGAAGTATGTTCTTCTCTAGTCCATTGTCTTCTCTTGCTACTACCGTAAATCCTCACTATGAGTCATGAAAGAAGCAAATGAAGCTTGCCCTTTATATATTTTCTAGCCTCAAACAGCTCAGTAGCAGCTACCAGTTCTTTTACGAGATGTAGTAATGTCTCATATGCGCCCAATAATGGATGTAGCTGCGGCTGTTTTGTGATAGATTGCATGCTAGCTTGTCAAGCACCAAATAGTAAACAGATAAATTCCACTCCACCAAACGTAATTAAGATGGTGATATTACTGATACAAACTATTCACCTAATCTAATTAACCTTACCCCTAGCTAATTAGTCTTCTCTCTTTCTTTACTCCGTCAATACAATTTTGTATAGGCACTTATCATCCCATCCTTCTTTTTTTCATGAATCTAATCTGAAGAAAGGTAGCTTAATTTTTCCGTGCTTTCTTTAAAAATGACACTCATTAACGATGGACTAAAGAAGAAGAGCACTGCGGGATTTTATTTCTTTTTGGAAATTATTAAGAAAATTCCTTATTTGCCTAGATTCATTTAGGGATTTTTTGATATTTCCATAATTAAACTCGGAGTATATTAGTTAATAAAAGTGCCCCACTGTCGATGATATTAGCCCTTGGATATATAATAAGCAAAGGCTACGATAGTTTGTTATTTTCTTTTGTCAAAGTCTTTTGTCTATGGATCCCCTTCGTAAATACCATATTAGTATATCTTATACCATATATGGTATTTGTCCATCACCTTTGTCTTTGCTATAAGAATACCATATTAGTATATCTTATAACATAGTATATGGTTGTGGATGCTCTTAGTTGACCTTAGTTAATTCCAAAATATTTAATAAAGCAACAAGATTGTGACTAGTATTAATAGCATCTTGACTGAAAATTAAACAATGCAGATAGTAAATGGCTAACACAAGGACCATACCTTGGGATTTTAATTCCTTGAAGAAAATCTTTGCTATCAGCATTAATATTGTTCCTGAAAATATCTCCACACCAAAGAGGAAGAAATAGGGAAAAATTAGATGCCTTTGTCTTGGACCTTTACCAGGTTTAAAAAAACTAGTTGGAGAACCATTAAAAAGGATGGTTCAAACTGTACTAGACATGCACTTCAACACTGACTTACATCATCTTTCACAAAAACAAGTTTTTCCACAATTGCAATCATAATTTTCCGCATTCGGTATGAAAAGCATTTACTTTCCATTGTCCTAAAACTATGGATGTATTATTTTTATTAATTTAGCTCTTCTGGTGATGAAGATCACTGGTGCTAGCCTGGGTAGCTGTTTTTGGCCGTTGAGCATATTAACTTCTTAAGTGATGTTCACAATTGGGACACTCTTTTTGTTTAATTTTTCTTTTTTCTTTTCGTTATTTTTAGTAGCTATTTGTATATTATTTTTCAAATTGGCTGATTTATGAGCCCCTCAATGTGAAAGAAAAGCTTCTCTAATGAAACAAAATAGTTCCATTAAATAGCTTTTTCAAAACCCCATATCCAACAACTTTTTTAATTGCTAGCCCTACTTAATTAGAGCTAATAAATCCGATTAGTTAAACTAATCTAAGATTATTTGTTAAACTATCCCAACGCCGCCACCACCACCATTATAGGCACCAGCGCCACCACCACCACCACCACTATTAACATGGTTTCGTCTGGATTTTATGCATGCAACACCCAATCGAAACTAAATTTCGTCAGGATTTTGGTCAACAAAGTTAGTCGAAATTTCTGGAGATTGTTGTGTTGTCATTTCCTATTTCGTCTAGATTTTTTGAAATTAACACTAAATACGGTTAGGTAGGTTGTGGCAACTTAGCAAAACTCATTTCGTTAGGATTTTATGCATGCAACACCCAACCGAAACTAAATTTCGTCTGGATTTTGGTCAACAAATCCAACATAAATTTCTGAAAATTGAAATTTTTTGATGGGTTTTCTTGGGTTTATTCTAGACGTATGTCATACTGTAACCGCTTTCTTTACCATTCAATCAATTAAATTATATATATAACTCAATCACATACTGTAATCCTGAGTCGCATATTTGGATCTATTGGTGGGGGATACTCGTTTTCATTGGGGAGGAGGTGGTGGTGGCGGCGGAGGAGGTGGTGGCGGTGGCGCCCTTCTGTCGGCAGTGATGGTGGTGAAAACATGGAGGGAAGGAGGAGATTGTGATTTTGTTTTCAGGTTATAAAATTACTGGTTGTTTTAGGGGCCGGTAGAATTGTTAGAGAAGCCGGATAATGAGACAAAATAGGGTTGTCCAATAGCTTTTTCTCAAAACCCCTTATCGAACATATATTTTTAATTGCAAACTACCCCTACTTAATTATAACTAATCAAAATTAATTATACTAAACTAAGATTAATTGTTAAACTTAATTAGTTTAATTATATAGTTAGATAAAGGAAAAAAAAATCAGATTTTTAGAGTTGGGTTATTTGTGTTTTTTGTGTTTCTTGAGTGAGGAGTAGAAGAAGAAGAAGAAGAAGAGAGAAAAAAAACTAACTTTTGATTCACTCAACCAAAATGAGTGAATCAAACTCCGAAATAGAGGTAGGAGATTCTTCTACTCAACACCTAATTCCGATTCGAAGAACCATTAGAGGTGATGAGGGTATGTGGACCTTCTTTGATGATAAAGTGTGTATAGGCACACATGAGGGCATAAATCACAATCTGGAGCTCAATCCTGCAGATTATGAACACTTTCACCCCGTAAATCACGGATCAACACAAGAAAACACTCAGGTATGCCTCTATATGTTCTCAAATCTTTAAAATCACGTAAAAAATGTGATTTTTGTGTGTTCCAGAAGTGTTTTTCGTCTGGAATTTTACCCAGAATCCAGCCGAAACCACATTTTCGGTTTGGTTTGTTCTTAATCCAACCGAAATATTTCAAATTTGGGGAAATCTTGCCGTACAGTAATTTTCGTCTAGATATTAGTACAAAATTCAGCCGAATTTTTTCAACTATTCCAGACGAAAAGTTTGTAAGAACATGAGAGTCCAGCCGAAAATTCCCTATAGCAAAAGTTTTTGTTAAGGCAAATTTCGTCTGGATTTTGGACTATAACCCAGCCGAAAATGCTGCCATTAACAGTTTCGGTTGGTTATATGTGGACGAAAATTTGAATCTTTTGATTAATTGTGTGTTTTTTGACAATAGATTGTGCATGTGCCTGAAGCATTGGATTGTTTTCCTGAAGCCGATGACTTGTATTGGCGCGAAGATACTTCATACCACTACTCGCCATATGTGAATACCACGGTGAGTTTTAATGAGTTGCCAAAATAAGTGTATTATTGTGGGATCATAATCATTTTTCTCTAACGTTTAATTTGCCTCTATGTAGACATGGGAAGATAAAGCTGCGGCAAAGCTTTGGTTTAAAGAACATGCGGGAAAGATACTTTGCGTTGCAGTTCAAAACAATAGAGTTGAAGCCAATAGCTTTGAAATGGTTTGTGCGCGAAGCGGGGTGTTCAAAAGTCATGCCAAGAAGGGCTCGGTGTATCAAGGAAAGACGGACAGGTCTAATAAAACTCGAACAAGAAAGACAAACTGCCCTTTTAAGGTGCAATTTTACCTTAACCATGAAAAGAAGTACATTTTGAAGAAAGTGGTATGCGGTAGTCACAACCACGATCCTCCTGATAGTTTGCTTAGCCATCAAGAAGCCGCAAGGTTGAAACCAAGTGAAATCGTAATGGTGGCTGGGATGACACATAATCATATGACTCCATCTCAAATCCTTCGTAACATCAAGCATGTTAACCCCCAAAACGTGTCGGGATTGGCGAACATTTACAACGCAAGATCAAAA
>JAJJMA010183247.1:0-12339 GCA_023529015.1 Papaver nudicaule
CATTGACATGATCACCAGTATCATTATCATGATTTTCAACTTCATTTTCAAAGGAATATGGGAAGTAATGAAGAACAAGAGATTGGTGTGAGGACTATATTCTGCACTGTTTTTCCTATCACTAAATGGTGCATGTGCTGTGTTGTTTGGCATTTGCAAATCAAGACATGACACTTGTTTGCCATGAATGCTTGTTTGCTAGCTATAGCCTAGGGCAGGACTGGACTCTGGAAATCATGGGCAGTGGCAAGCACAAAAGACTTGACTAATTTGAAACTATTAGGTCTTACATTTATGTAAATTCTTCAACTTTTACAAGCACAAGCTGATTTTATTGATGCTAATAGTGCTATTAACCAGCTAGGCTTGTCGCCTTACATATGAAACTCAATTCCATTTCCATCCATATACGAAACAGAAGAAGGAGCTGAAAAAAATCAGCGCATGGGCAATTTTTTTTGGCGAACCGGTCGCAGGCACTGGATACCAGAAAATCACCAGACTGAGCTAAGCAGGGCAAGTACCAAGCTGCATAGCATTGTTCAAATCCTGACAGTCCACGAGGGAATGAGGTTGCGATCTCTGGCTTCTCATTATGATGCCTTGAAGCTGCTGCCACTCCCATATTGGACAGAAACACCATTGATACAACCAGTGCGAGCGTCACGATCGTCGCTGTCTTCATTTTCGTCTTCTCAATGCGAGCTCAGGATATCGGTGGTCACTACTGTTAGCGAGAGAGTTTTCTCTATATATAGAGATAAAATCGAAACAAAAAACAGTAGTAAATAATAGTAAATGCAGATGAACTACTAGCATTGATGAGGGGTTAATTCTTTTCACCTGATCTGTTCCCTTACTGAGTATCACACAAATGCGGTTCAAGTGTAATTCAAATAAAACATCGCATGTGTTTATCATGAATGAGTGCAATAATGTAGCATTTCAAAGCACTAGAGTATTCCGCATCACTCAATAGCTTAGTACCCTAAACATGCCTCAAAAATAGCCTAAGCCCGGTATAAGAAAATGGTCAAGGCCAACAAGTTTATCAGGCCACTGCTCTAGACGGTAAGGAGGCCATCCAACGCGGCAACGTGTAAAATTGGATGAGAGTTCGAGATGCTAAGTAACGCCAAAGGTCCAAGGTTAATAATATTCTTAATATTTCTGTTATCTCTGCACTTCACCTTGTTTTGTTCCGTCAACTTGGAGACTCAAAATTTGAACATTTGGACCATCACCACCTCTTTAGGTGCGCCAGGGTAAAAATCTAATTCAAATGAACCAGTATTGGCTTGTGCATGGAAACTCGACAGTTGGGCTAAATTTGCTACTTCGATCGGATTAAATTTCCACACGCCGTGCGGAAGAAATGGATCAACTTTTGTCTCATGGCATCTCTCCTGTGGATAGGGTTCAGTCACATTGTTTGAAGATAAAAAAAATTCTACCGAGTTGTGAATCAGGCTACACCGATTCAAACTCACCCGTACGTATGCAGGGTTTACTATTACTGTTACCGTTCGATATCCAAGTCACTTCTATTGTTTTCTGGTTACGGAACACTGGTTACGAGATTATGGTTCTCCTTGTAATGTTTCATCAAAATCTAGCCAGTCTTGGGGGGAATGGAGTTAGGTCCTTTGCTAAACTCATTTTCCCTCAATGACAGGTTGATCTCTCATGTTTTGGAATCTTTAGGGCTAATTCCTGTTTTATCTAACTAAAAATTAATTTTTTTTCTTCTTTTTTTGGGAAAATAAACCAATTTACAAAAATGAAAGACAATTTTTAATCAAAACTTTCTGCTTCTAAAAATAAATAAAATAATATATGTTTCGACCTATACGTTTTTTTCCAATTTTATATTTTCAGAAACTATTTGAATTTTATATATAAGGCTGGTTCCTATGGTACACTTATATCACACAATATGAGTATTTTGGATGGCTATGGACCCAGCAAACAGCCAAAACGACGTTGCAACGAGAGACATAAATAGTATCGTCGATGGAAATTCCATCGATCGACGATACATTTTCCATCGACATCGATGGAATTCCATCGTCGACTCTATTTTTGTCGATAAGATGTACGGCCGTGATTTCTCGCAGCCTATATATACCCTCATTTGGCAAGGTTATCAACTCACACCTTCACAACATTTGTAGTAGTATTCTCAGATATACTACAATTGCGCACTCCGCTATCTATCTTTTTGCCAATTTCCATATGGCTCGTGGTAAAGCAAAAAACAAGGGGAAACGACATGTTACTCGATCATCTTCTCAATATGAAACTGAAGTCTACGACGAGGATAGTCAAGAAATGGGTGAAGGAAAGACTGGGAGAGGAAGCCGGGGCCAGTCGTTCACTGCAAGAAAAAAATGATCATTTGTTCCAACTATGTACGATTCACTGAAAATCCCATTGCTGGTGTTCTTCAGGACAAAGAAACCTATACGTTTTTTTTGTAATTTTACATTTTCAGAAACTATTTGAATTTTATATATAATGAGTGAAAACACAAAGTACTAAATTTTTGCTTTTCCAACAATGTTTTCCTTTTTAATTTTATTTTTGTAAAAAATTGTAAAAACCTATACAGTACTAATATTTGCTCATAGTGCTCAAATACTTAAATGTACAAGTTAGGAAAAAGAAGGTATATTGAGATGTGCTACATACTACATTTTAATTGCTCTGAATGTAAGCATGAATTTCTTTTCTTTTAACACTTAGTAACACTCTACGAAAATACACTTGTCATTATAAGCTAACCATGTGAGAAACCCAGTCAGTAGTATAGTAAAAACTCCATATATTGATACTCCATATATAAATAAACTATATATATATTATTACAACATAATTTAAGATGGACTATAATATTTATGTATAGTTGTTTGAGAAGCAAATGTAATTTTTTTGGGCTGTTACCGCATCTTTTCGTTTACGGATGCGTAAAACCTCCTCGCCATGGGCACCTTCTTGTTGAAGCAAAATATTTCGAACTTATCGAGCATGTTTAAAGCTTCTTGATATTAAACTTTTGGTATCTCCATACTACCATCCTCATGACTCCCCCCCTCCACTTCTTGTCTAATTTCATCAATTATTTCTTCCTCAGTTATCCAATAACATTTGCATACATTGAACTAGTTAAAAAAAACATTTTTTTTTGTTATACCTCCATATATTAATAATTTTATATGTTCCCAAGGTTATTAATATATGGAGTTTTTACTGTACATAAGTTTCTAAATATTGTTTGAACCATATATGCTTGGATGATATCAATTGATATCAACCGTATACACCGGGTTCACATGTTTACATACTTGGCTTAGTTTCCTCGGATGTTTCAGTTTTTCTTATATTAAACAAGGAATTTCTTTGATTTTTCCAATTGATTTCATTGGACTTGATGTCTTGATGATACCTACCCAAACTTATAGAATATATATGCAGCTAGTTAGACATGTAAATGGCTTTGCGTTTTTTTTTTTTTTGATACATCGGCCTACAGGCCAGAAAACTAACAAACAATCCTAACTGCTCTCATTTCAGCTCTTCCTAAATAGTCAGAGCTTAACAAATGGCTTACTTCATGAGGTGGAAGAGTAGTCCACACACCCTCCATCGTCTTCGCCGCACTAGCCTTTGCCAAGAAGTCTGCCACTGAATTAGCTTCACGATATCTTTGATGGAAAGAGATATCTTCATTATAATTGCATGTCAAATATAGCTTTTATCACTCGTAGCAAATAATTTAGCCATACAATAGATATGTGTGTCTCACAAATATTCTATGATCTCAAACATGACATTAAACTGAATGATAATAGCAATCATAAATGTATAAGTACGAGTTTGGCTAGGAGTGCGCCACAGCGGCACCGACCACACCTCAATGTTTCTTAGAGGCTGCACCTTAACCTGCTACAGGGCGCAGTGGTGTTTCTGCAACTTTTTTATGCTTCAAAAAAAAAAAAAAAAAAAAAAACGAGTTTGGCAGATAATAATTGAACGAATCAGAAAAATTCAGAACAAAATAGAAATACAATTGCATGAAATATTGCGCGTTTGGTTGAGATTTCAAAGAACGTTTTTGAAATTTGTTTTCTAATTCCATTTAGGAATAGTGTTTTTTATTTTCATTTTCATTTATATACAAGGTTTTGCTTAAAACCTTGACGACTTTTTCTCTGTAACAAAAAAAAAAAAAAAGAATTTTTTCTATATAATTATAAAAGGGTCAAGAACAATCGTCAAGGTTTTACTTAAAATATTGACGATTTTTTCTCTATAACAAAAAAAAAGATGATATTGCTCTCTATAACCAAAGGGTCAAGAACAATCGTTATGATTATAAGACGAAATCTTGATGATTTTTTTCATAGTGTTTTTAGTGAACCAAGCTCCTCATTGGAGCATCATTCGGTTATGTTTGACCAACCATCTTTGTAATGTAAGTTAATCAACAAACCAAGTTTCAAAATCCGAATTTTGAAGTATACTTGATTTTTATGTTCTTCGTTTAAGTGATTTTGATAAATCTTACTATTGGTGGTGGAATTAGAGGCGGTGGTGGTGATAATGGAGGCGATGCTGGTGGTGGAATTGGAGGTGGTGGTGGTGATAATGAAGTGGTGGTGTTGATAATGGAGGCGGTGATGGTGGCAGTTTAATTGGAGGTGGTGGTGGTGAGCCGTGAAGGTGGTGGTGGTGGAATTGGAGACGGTGGTTTTGATAATTGAGGTGATGGTGGTGATAATGGAGCAATTATTTAATCTCGTTTTAGTTATGTTTATTATAGTTAGACATCCTTTATACACTGGGATGGGATATGGTTCTCAAATCTAGCCCCCATTGAAAGTATCCTTGCCCCTAAAATAGTCAGGCAAATTAATGTCATGCACACACCCCTGTGTGTCAAACTCAAACTGCGATATAGTTTGTATTCGAATTCCATCAAACCTACCCATACCTTCCACCATGGTCCACGTGCCCCCCTGTACACCGTAGAGTGAGGTCAGACTCTCATAGTGGTCCAATGGAATCGTGGGAATTATGTGTTTAGCCCTCCTTTATTTTACTCTTTCGGCCTTGGGCTTTGGAAGGTCGAAATTTATTTGAGCACAATCAATTCAAAAGGTTAAGAGAATAATATCATTCAAACCCTCATTGCTAAGAATTAAGTCTTCATTCAAACCATCATTATTTAAAACTAAGTCTTCATTATAAGCTAACCATATGAGAAACCAAATCAGTAGTACATAAGTTTCAAAATATTGTTTAAACCATATATGCTTGGATGATATCAACCGTACGCACCAGGTTCACATGTTTACAAACTTGGCTTAGTTTCCTCCGATATTTCAGTTTTTCTTATATGAAACAGGAATTTCTTTGATTTTTCCAATTGATTTCATTGGACTTGATGTCTTGATGATACCTACCCAAACTTATAGAATATATATGCAGCCAGTTAGACATGTAAATGGCTTTACGTTTTTTTTTTTTTTTTTTGATACATCGGCCTACAGGCCAGAAAACTAACAAACAATCCTAACTGCTCTCATTGCAGCTCTTCCTGAGTAGTCAGAGCTTAACAAATGCCTTACTTCATAAGGTGGAAGAGTAGTCCACACACCCTCCATCGTCTTTGCCGCACTAGCCTTTGCCAAAAAGTTTGCCACTGAATTAGCTTCACGATATCTTTGATGGAAAGAGATATCTTCACTATAAGTGCATGTCATATGAAGCTTTTATCACTCGTGCAAATAATTTAGCCACACAATAGATATGTGTGTCTCACAAATATTCTATGATCTCAAACATGACATTAAACTGAATGATAATAGCAGTCATAAATGTATAAGTACGAGTTTGGCTAGGACTGCGCCACAACGGCACCGGCCGCACCTCAATGTTTCTTAGAGGCTGCACCTTAACCTGCTGCAGGGCGCATCGGTGTTTCTGCAACTTTTTTATGCTTCAAAAAAAAAGTACGCGTTTGGCAGATAATAATTGAACGAATCAGAAAAATTCAGAACAAAATAGAAATACAATTGCATGAAATATTGCGCGTTTGGTTGAGATTTCATAGAACGTTTTTGAAATTTGTTTTCTAATTCCATTTAGGAATATCGTTTTTATTTTCATTTTCATTTATATACAAGATTTTGTTTAAAACCTTGACGACTTTTTCTCTGTAACAAAAAGAAAAATGAATTTTTTTCTATATAACCAAAAGGGTCAAGAACAATCGTCAAGGTTTTACTTAAAATCTTGACGATTTTTTATCAATAAATAAAAAAAATGATATTTTTCTCTATAACCAAAAGGGTCAAGAACAATCGTCATGATTATAAGACGAAATCTTGACGATTTTTTTCATAGTGTTTTTAGTGAACCAAGCTCCTCATTGGAGCATCATTCGGTTATGTTTGACCAATCATCTTTGTAATGTAAGTTAATCAAAAAACTAAGTTCCAAAATCCAAATTTTGAAGTATACTTGATTTTTACGTTCTTCGTTTAAGTGATTTTGATAAATCTTACTGTTGGTGGTGGAATTGGAGGCAGTGGTGGTAATAATGGAGGCGATGATGGTGATGGAATTGGAGGTGGTGGTGGTGATAATGAAGTGGTGGTGTTGATAATGGGGGCAGTGATAGTGGTGGTTGAATTGGAGGTGGTGGTGGTGAGCCGTGAAGGTGGTGGTGGTGGAATTGGAGACGATGGTGGTGATAATTGAGACGATGGTGGTTATAATTAGACATCCTTTATAAACTGGGATGGGATATGGTTCTCACATCTAGCCCCCATTGAAAGTATCTTTGCCCCCAAAATAGCCAGGCAAATTATTGTCATGCACCCACCCCTGTATGTCAAACTCAAACCGCGATATAGTTTGTATTCGAACTCCATCAAACCTACCCATACCTTCCACCACAGACCACGTGTCCCCCCTGTACACCGTAGAGTGAAGTCAGACTCTCATAGTGGTCCAATGGAATCATGGAAATTATGTGTTTAGCCCTCCTGTCACACATTTCTTACTCTTTTGGCCTTGGGTTTTGGAAGTTCGAAATTTATTTGAGCCCGGTCAATTCAAAAGGTTAAGAGAATAATATTATTCAAACCCTAATTGTTAAGAATTAATTCTTCATTCAAACCATCATTGTTTAGAACTAAGTCTTCATTTTTTTTGAAATTTCGAGGAGAGAGAAATATGATTTTAATTTGTGTTTTTTAGAAACAAAAAAACAGTTACGTATTAGATATTTCAATAATTATATTCGTCCCCCCTTTCAAACCCAGCCACCGCTGATGTGGCACTAACATGACTTTGACTTTTCTATTTTTAATAGTTTATCTCTTTCTTCTGCGTGCTTTTCAATTTTTTTCAATTGTTTTCTGATTTTAGGGTAAAAAGAAAGAAGTAGAAGAAAAAAAAAGGACATCTCTCGGACCCACACCCTGTCATTGGAGAACATCTAAATCTATCAACACTTATTAAACCTGGCGTCATCACGGCAGACAAAAAAGAATCAAGGCAGACAAATTTTTTTTTTTTCAAAACTCGATCACCCGGGTGTAATTAGGCTATCCCTTATCTCAGTGTCTAAAATACCCCCACACATATTAAGCTACCGATTAACTCAAAACAAGTTACCGATTAAGCTAACCTAATTACTAATTTAGCTACTTAGCCACCGATTACTTTAGTTCTTTTCAAAAAAATTTCATTTGAGAGGGAGTTAGAAGAAGAAGAAGAAAAAGAAGAAGAAGTTTTTTTTTTAGAAGTTGAGATGGTTGTTTTGAGTGAGATTGAGCGGGGTGAATCTTCTTCTCTTGAAGATGATCATGCTACGAATTCCTCTTACGTTAAAGAAGCCATGGATTGTTGGAACTCTACCATTCTAGAGAAAAGCCATGAACAAGAGTGTTTGGAAGAAAATCAAGAATCAAAGAAGGGAAAGGAAGTGAACTCGACTCCAAATGATCAGGTAGTTCTCTAATTTGAAACCCATTAGCTTGTAATGGTTGATTGACGTATGAAAAATCAAAGTTTGCATGCCTTGAATGTTGCAGTTAGAGTATTCGGTAGATCCAAACCATTAATGGAGCCACCGAATATCCCAACCACCATCCGTACATGCACAATAAAGTAACCATTCGGTTGCTCGAAATCTCTTCTAAGCTATCGAATTTATACTCGGTAGTCTAAGGTGATTTAATTAGCTACCGAATGTGTACTCGGTGGCTCAAATGGTTACCGAATAATATTGATTTTTGGTACAGAATATTGGCCAAACCTCATTTATATTCGGTGGCTTAATTAGCTACCGAGTGCTGCTTTCCAGTACTACTCGGCAGTTCATATATTTCATTGAGCTACCGATTGTTGTTAATTTTCCAATTTAGTTGTCTAATATTTTCAATCTTCTTTGTAGGTTGTACCCTTTGGAAAAGAGCCACCGACTCTGTAAATTTCCATACTCGGTAGCTATATAAGCTACCGAGTTATGATGTTCATACATAAACCCTAGTTTTTCTGGGCGAAAAATGGAAACCCTAATTGCTAAATTCATACATAAGCTTGAGAATTATGATATGAAAAACCGAAAGTGAGATTGCCATAAAACTTGGTTTACATGATGTGAAGTTTATTCGGTAGCTCGGGTATATTATAAAGCTACCGAGTGAACCTGGCGTGAGTCGAACACGCATCTTCTGACATGAAGTCAGTTGTGCTACCATTGCACCACAGATTCTCATCTTTCTTTCATTGGTCATCTATGCGTGCATCGTGCATATTTCGTGACTTAGTAAACATTCTTATTGTACTACAAATTTAAATTGAATAATTGGTACAGTAACATCGTAGTAAAGTGGGGAAATGGAAATATTTAGTACCTCATGCCGTTGGCGGCAGTAATGACATAGGCAATGCCATTACAGACTCAGACCCAGCTGCATCTCGGCTACTTGAAACTGCAGGCCACCTTGAAGATCCAGTTGATCGTCCCAATAAATTAGAGCTACTTAACTGCGCGAATCAAAAAGATATGAAATGGATACGTAAAACCAAAAATTATCTGTAATCATTATTGAGCTGATAATACTTCTGGGGAAGGGATATATCTCCACCAGACTGTAAAATGCACGTACAGTCAACCATAAAAAGAGGGTCTATCTACTAAAAAGGCATGTTAACAATACAAACTCCCTATATGCTAAGGTTAAACTTGTCGATATTCACCATTCTACAAATGGCCGGATGTGTCCAACTCCAGCTGCTAAAGTTAAGCCCTTCACATAATTTTAAGAAAAAGTATACATGTTAATTAAGATACACCCAATAGCTTAAATCACTACTGCACAATAGATTAATTCTAAAGTCCAATTGAAGAGAGAAAAATGGATGAAATCACATCAATAGATTAATCCCATTAACTTAAATGAAGAAATAAAACCCAGATAGTTACTAATACAGAAAACAAAGAGGTTTTCATTGCATACTCCAATGAAAACAAAGATTTCCACCCGAACAGACAAAACTCACTTTATTGTTCAAGGCTAAAACACCCAAAATAGACCAAAAAAGGCAGCAGATTTCGATAGCCACACACTAGAAAAATAAAATTCAGATTAACCCTCTCCGATTAACCATTACAGAAATTTAAAAATGGAAGAAAACTCACTTCCAGTATATTCCATCAAACTCTCTTTTGTCACGCGGTACTGGACATTGCCTACAATTCGATGAAAAAATGAAGAGATTACACCTCATTTGAAAAAACCCATATCAGAATCAAAAGCAACCATGGATAAAGCTCATTCAAAACACAAAAAGAAACCATTTTTATGCAATTTAAAGAAACCATTTTTATGCAATTCAAAGATACCTCGTCCTTAAAACAATCAATACCATCCATATCTACACAATCCTTAGCTACAGATTAGAAACAATCACAATCAAAGCCATCCATACAAAATGCATCAATTTTCACCTATGCACAAATTACTGAAGCTCCTTGGTATTCAAAAAGTGTTTCTTCCTTGCTTCCCCATTCAAACATTCTAGATCTCTGCATACCTTGCTTCCCATTCAAACATAAACTACAAGTTCTCACCTAATTAATTTTCACAGTTTTAACCTCTCCCGAATCCACAATTGCCCTCCTAATAAGAACAAAAACCCATAAAATTTGCCAAACTTCTTGTTTCCTAAACAAAGCAATTTCACTCCGATAACAAATCAATCAATTCAATATAAAAAAACTCAAATAGCCTGAACAATAATCTGAAAATGCATAAACTTGTCAACTTATTCCTGCTCTAAACAAAATCAAATTCTATAACAAACCCACATCTAAAATAACAGAAGTTAATCCTATACTTATCAAAATTTTGCAAATTGAAGAGTTTTGAGTTTGTTAGATGGATTATTACCAGTAATGATAGGAGTAAGACCAGAACCATCGATTCCCGAGAAACATAAAAATGGGAATAACAGAAATGAAAATAAAACTATCAGCAAAATTAAGATACGAAATAGAATCCAAGTGGAAGAGCAATTACCAATTAGAGGTTTAAAGAATGGGAATTTAGGGTTTCATAATCAAAAGACCCAAATTTTGATAATAAAAACTGAAACTTTATCAGATTAATTCAAAACACAGAAATCAATATATTAATTCAAAACACAAAAATTACATACTGTCGGTGGGAAAATCAAATTACAACAACCACCACCATTACCTCTACCATCATCACTAACTTAATCTATCAGATATTTGATATCTTCCTCCACCACCACCGTCACAACCACTAATATCATCATCAAACTCAAATTGATATTCATCTTCACCGTCTCTAACTCAGGAATTTGTTGAACCCTAGTTTCAGATGAACAGATAGATGAAAAAGAGAGAAGCGAAGAAGGAGAAGAGAGGCAGCAATGGAATGAGTGATAATAAGCGAAAGTGATTAATGGTTTATAATCTCGGGCAAGATGAAGGAGATGAAGAAGATGAAGAAGAAGAAGAAGAAGATGAATGATTTTGATTTTTTTTTCCGGTAGAACCTGGTTAGTTTTAGGTTAAACTAAAGGGTACTCTTGACTTTTTACGTGTCATCAAAAGGGTACAACAGGTTTTTCGCCCACCCATTTAGCCACCCCTTAACGCGTCAAGCTGGATGGGCGAATAACATTTGTCTGCCTTGATTCTTTTTTATCTGCCGTGATGACACCAGGTTATTAAAGTTCAAACAACATTTTCGTTAATCACAACTGTATGGTTTATCACTCATGTATGATGCTTCCACAATCATGGTTTGTTACTTCTAACAGTGGAACTGATACAGTCATATTGATGCTTCTGCAAATTTGATCCCAATGGATGAAATTTTAGAAGCCCTCACTGTCGTGTGCCCAATTACCAACAATACTGTATGTACCTTATTCATCCTACCTAAATTTGTCCCCATACGTTAGTATTTGGCCCCATGAAAAAATAATTCCGGCGGTTGTTATATAGCAAAATCGGAAAACCCCTTATAAAAGATGACTGTTTTGCCCTTTCTGAATTAGTTGCTAATTAGTTGATTAGTTAGTTAATTCTGTTTATAGTTAAGTTAGTTTGATTAAAGGTAAGTTATATAGTGAGTAGAAAATCATTTGAGTGGGAAAATAGTTGTAGAGAATGAGAGAAAAAAGTTAGAAAAGTTTGAAAAATTAGGGTTTTTGAGAAAATGGTGAAAGAATACACCGATGATGAAGCCTCTAGTAGTGATGAAGATGTTGATGAATCACCAAACGAGTTGATCTTGATTATGTGAGGGAGCAAGAATACATTCACAACCAACGCCTACGTGAGGAGCTCGAGAGGGAGGGAAATGATGATTATTATCATGAAGTTCTTCAAAATAATGAGGTATAGGTGTTACGCAACTCGAATGGTGTTTGTCTAGCTTGAAATGCAGCTTGAAATCTTGTTTGAATGGAAAAAAGATCAAAATTTGTCCTCGGGTTTAGCCTTCGAAACCCAGAATCGTTGTATGATCAACAGATTATCAAACGATTGTTGTTCAGTAGTAACAACAATCGTTGAAAGATACGAATTATAAACAACAATTCTGGCTTTTTAATGGAAACTTGGTTTGCAGAACCAGAATCGGCTTGTCAAATCCTATCTAACCGCCGATTAAAACATTGATATTTTCTTCAAGAAAATGATCAAGTTATTAATCGTCGGTTGTTGGAAAACATATAAGCCGATTGTAGAGTACAGGAGACCTAGAATTTCTTCGAACTTTAATC
>JAJJMA010183250.1:0-13994 GCA_023529015.1 Papaver nudicaule
GGCAGCATCATCTCCTCCTCCTGATTTACCTTCAGTCCACACTACCATCGCGACCCATCACGAAATTACTTATCCTTTGGTTTTAAAGAACCCACATCTTACGAACGAGCTTACGACTCTCAGTTCAGTCCGATTAATATTCCTGTCAATTCCTAATTGCCGAGATGGAGGAGACGACGACACCCCTTAACATTTGAGAGAGATACGAATAACCAGGCTGCTCCAAGTAGTGTTGTGTACAGTAGAAGGGTTGCCCGCAGTAACCTTTCAATCCTTTTCACCCTTTGGCTGCCTCCATAAACTCTTTAGAACCAGTTGCGCCTGCCCCCAGTAATTCTTATTTTGCTGACACTTTTGAACCCTGTATTCTTCTTGTATTCGAAACCATCAACTCCGAGAGTTAGCAAGTAATGATTTGAGTTGTAATTTGCTTCATTTTTATTATTAAACTTCAAAACACCCACAAAATAGAAAACTGTGTAAATTAAAGAATATAAGAGGCTTTACCCGACTAAAGTGTATCAATTAAGTACTCTCGAATAGGTGTTTTGAGCACCTATCAAATTCCCCCACACTTAATCTTTGTTTGTCCTCAAGTAAACACATTTTTTTTTCTTTTTTTTTTAACACATCTCACTTTTTTATGTGTAGTTTTTTATTCAGCCCACTACAGAAACCAAGTAAACTTATTTTGTAGCCCATTAATTCTCTACCCAGCTGTCGGGTCTCTGAAACTGACAACTTGTGTCACAAAACTGACAGTGCATTTTTTCTTTGAACATTTTAGTAAGTCCCACCAACATAATCTGCAGCCAAACCACACACTAAACTTCAACAACAACAACAAGTGAGCAGCCTGTTCCTTCTCATACAGC
Source organism: Papaver nudicaule (assembly GCA_023529015.1). Lineage (NCBI taxonomy): Eukaryota > Viridiplantae > Streptophyta > Magnoliopsida > Ranunculales > Papaveraceae > Papaver > Papaver nudicaule. The sequence goes on from JAJJMA010183250.1 coordinate 876, forward strand.
AGCTGTCACCACCAAGCCTTGTATCACAACTGCCATTCATTCATCAGCCATTTTTTTTTTTTTTTTTGCACTACAGCAGCAAAATCTCACTTAACCAACATGCACAGCAACTACATGATTGCACCATCTTCAACTGATTGCAGCACCTTTACAAAAACTACGGCCAGCAGTGTCCATAACGCAAGAAATTTCTGTACCATGGCCACCCAGCATCATCAACCATTCGTTCTCCTGCTCTCTATAGACCAGACTTCATCGGAAACCCCACGAACCCAAACTTTCCTCTAGCATCAAACCTCACTACACCATCTCTAAATGTTGTTGTTGTCGCAGCTTTAGACCTCCATTGTCGTCGCTGCTGTTGTGTAGTGTTGTCCATTGGAACACCACTGTACCATCTCATACATCCATAACAGCACTACCTCGTGTTTATACTGTCTTCTAAAACAACAGTTCACATCTCCTCCAATTGAACCCAACAGGAAATATTGGTTCTTCAGCTTACCTACTCGACCAAAAATGAGCAAAACCAATGTGACTTCATACCACCAGCTCCATTCCCTTCTTACACTCCCATAGAACCCAGAAATAACACTCAACTCCTTCTTCATTTTGCCGGCTATAAATCATCACAATTACTTCCTCAAATGCATCGTTGTTGCTGTGTACTAATGGCTCAACTGAAACTCTACCAAGCATTAAAACAAACACCTGCATTGCGTGTTTCCTGTTATCCATTGATAAGCTCCATTCGTTTTCCTGTTATACAGTCCGTCCCTGTAAATCATATCCACAGACAACCCATTCATTAACTTCACTCAAAAATCAGAACTCAATGCCAGTAACCATTTCATTCCCATTTCATTCCCTTTTTTTTTCACTGTCCGTAGCTTCCACCTTCATTTCTAATCACTTGAGACTCAAAACACATTCATAGCCATTAACCTACTCCATTAACCACCAGTAACACTGCACAACAACCTGACTCCTTCTCAGCTTCAAAACCTTGGTTTACGTCCACCAAAACCATCAAAAATGTCTTGTTGTCGCTGCTGTTGTATAGGTGAAGTAAGAATCACCACAAATGCACACCCCCAAGACTTCTCACGTGCCCTTCCTAAGTGGTGAACTCCACCAATGCCTTTGTCTTGCAGCAGGCTTGCAAAGTGTAAAGTTAAAGACCATAGTATTCTTGTTCAAGCCCACCACCATTGCGACCCAACTAACTTTTTTTTTTTTTTTTAAAGGCTAACTTTTATTACTCATCATCAACTGAAAGAATCTTACAAGAATTGGATGAGAGTCTAGCAACAAGCTGAGCTCCAATCCCTTTTTGAAGTACCACTCCTATCCTATGGAAAAGAAAATCCCCAACTACCACGTTCCCATCATGGCTAGTCATATAGTTGCGCAATCTTTTCAGAAACTCCACCGTGTCACTGCCTAGCTCCCCCAAGGTAGAGAAAGCAAGCACTCCAAGACCAAAGCCCTGAGCAGTACACTTCTCTAGATATTTGTCCTTTTTGCGAATGACAGCATCATCAATTGCCTTGCCCGGAGCAAAAGCACGTACCCCAACGCCTGTAAAAGGTGAAACGACTGTGATATCCATACACACATCATGTCCATTATCCCAGTTATACACCAAGACATCCGCAGGTCTCAAAGCTAAACCGGTATCAGAGATGAACCCCAAATCAACCTCTTTCCTAGCTGGGACACCCGCACGATAACAAATATCAGCAAAGGCATCACGAACCTGGTCATATCTATACTTGAGACCAATACCACTCGATCAATGCAAGGCATGGTCCCCAAAAATATCCATCTCCCTACCACAACTGGTGCAACTGTCTCCTTCATCGAAAAGAGGAATCCCAAGCCTATAAGGCAAGATAACTCTGAATTGTCGAGACCCAAGTTTTTGATTGAGCCCTTCAATCGGAATGGCCAACAAATAGTCTTGTGCGTGCTTAATCTTGTTACTCTGCCACAGGGCTGAATCTCGCTCAGTCATAACCCCAAGAGCTCATAGAATGGGGGGCAATACCATCAATGCACATTGAAGAATTCTCAATACCACATACCTGCTTGTAAGAGACAAAGGGCACACTCAAAACTGGGACTCAAACCAGACACTCCAGAATGCCTCAAAATGTTCTTCTGCTGAGATCTAGTCTGAAAGCATGACGCTAAATAACAATACTGCATAGTGTCCTCCATGGTATACACCCCTAGCCCACCATATTTGATGGGGAGCGTAGCAAGCCTATGATGCAGCAAACCAAAACCCGGGCCATCCCCTGTGATAAGATGCCGAAGAAACTGTTTGAGGTGATCATCGAAAGCCGTCTGCGCTCCATCTAAATACTCAGGTCTAGTTGTTCGCATATCAAAGTATAACCTCGATACACCCGAACAATTCCTCAACGGTAACAACTCACCCTGTGAATCCTTAAGCTTCTGAATAGCATCAATCAGTGCATTGGTCTTATGAACCCTTTTAATCGCCATATTTCTGCAGAACTGGGGGTTCATGCTAACAGGTCCTCCCAAAAGCTTAACACCCTCAGTAGGCCGGCATATATTAGATGGAAAAACCCCCTCCACTAACCCTCTGCAATCAACCGAAGGCAAGAAAAGTTCAGTCTTGGAAACATTAAGGTGCAACCCCAGAGATACACCCTCCTGCTGAATAATTTCCAAGGCTTTGGCCACCACCAGTGTGTAACCGACTAGGGTCCCGTCGTCTAAATATCATGCTTGCAGATCCAAAGGGCATGACTCTGCAATTCTGTGTATCAAGGGGTGTAGAGTTAAAGCAAATAACATGGGTCTGAGAGGGTCCCCCTGTTGTATTCCCTGTGCTGACAACAGAGTCTTGTCCATATAATACAGTCTAGCAGGAGCTGCGTAACAAAATTCTACCCACCTAGAGATAGAAGAACAATGTTTCCTTACCTCTTTAATCATTGCAGATCTGCTTACAAGGTTAAAGGCATTGGAGAAATCCACAAGAAGCATCGAAGTAGATGTAGAATCACTCTTCGTCTCAAGAAGTCTGTTAACAGCATGAAGAATTGCCTCTCCACCACAGGGCACCCCCACACCAAACTGGTAGTCACTAAGGTAGCTCTCCATTGCTTTACCAACATGAGAAGCAACTACTTTGGAAACTAGACGTCTCCAAATAGTGCCTACCGCAATAGGACGTATGCCACCTCCTGTCTTGAATAAGGGAGTGAGAGGAGCCGAGGCCACAAACTCCCCCAAAACCAAAAGGCAACCACCTGCAAGCCATATATTCACCAACTCAGTAATTGAATTGATGAGCTCATCTGACACAGCTGCAGCGGATCCACTCAAGGCGTCGATCAAGTGTTGGGCCCGAAGTCCATCTCTTCCACACGAGGTCCCTTTAGGAAAGCTTTTCAGCTAATTCAGGACCAAATCCCTAGACACAATGAAGGATGGTTGTACTATAGGGTCTCCTGGTAACAACGGGGGAGGCGCATGTGGATGCTTCGCTTGCAATTCATGCAAAGTCCCTGAGTTTGAAGGAGCTACTCCACTAGAAGTCAAGGTACGGATAGCAGTTGTATATAACCCGTTGCTTAACTTCCTACGACAAAGTAGTATGTTAACAACCTCTTGATCCTCCTGAGTTTTCACCTGACTCTTCTTCTTGTTCTGATGCCGAGACTCTTGTAAAGCAGATTGTTCGTCTAAGGCTCTGTGAAGCAAGGTAATACAGCCATCGGGTTCAGACCAAAGATTCAAAGCAAGATGTATAGCCTCAATCTGAAGCTTTTTCCTGTTGCCGGACCGCTCATCCTCTCTACCTTTGGGGAAGTAAATACGGAGAGTGCAGATAGGAAAAAGTAGCATCTGAATCCACAAAGATATATCATCGGGCGAACAACCCTCTGAATGACAGCGTTGAAAGTTCTAGTAAAGTGAAGTTTAGACTTAGCAGGGATGTTGGAGACTGTTGTGATTTGGCTCAGCATCACCCTATCCAACAGCTCAAGATTAAGGCTAGGCACATCTGTTGCGACATCCTCCAAGCCTTCATTGTCTGCAATAACAGGAGTTGGACACTGTATTCCATGGACCAAGAAATCAATCCCTTTCTCATTCCACGGGCCGCCAATAGTGTTACCAACACGACACTTACAAGATATCCTCCAAGCATGTATTTGCAAACACGAAGTGCATAAACACCCCCGCATCTCTCTTAAAGTGCATTTTCATGCCTTGAACACGCCGAAAATAGTACTGATACGTTGCCGATATCTCTCCCCGGCAGCGTTATCCGGGTAATACTTGTGTCGCAAGTGCTGGATCAAAGAGCTATGATTGTAGCCTCTCCCCCTATTCCTATTCTTGCATCCTTCAAAACCTTGAAAAGGACATCGATACTTGCTGGCATTGGAGCCTATAGCTGCAGAATTTTGAGCCACGGGCCCTGCTGTAATGTGTCTGTGAGAACACAACTTAGCTTGTTCTCCGGCATCTTGCGTAATATCCACACGAGAACCCAGAGCATGGGAAATGAGAGATGTCACAGGAGAAGTTACAGGCGTATGGGGCATTGTTGTGGGGCTTGCAGGAGGCTGAGAAACACCATTGTGGTTTGCAGGGTGTTGGGAAATGTCGTCGCGAGGTAACGACGCTGCAGAAGATTGAAAAGAATGCATAACAGGCGTTGTTGCATGGCCAGGCGTCATTAGAGAACCTGTCACAGCATTGAGTGTCGCAGAATGTGATGCATCGCAAGGTTTCTTCACTGCAGTCTTGGGCGCTACAGCAACAGCGAGTCATCGTGGAAGACAACGGCAAAACGGAGACAGAGCTTTTCCGAACATAGATGTTGCGTGCACCTTTAGCAGAAAATTGAAGTGGTATATCACAGGTAGATTTCATTGCAGATGATTGAATGTAATCAGTATTCATGGTAGTTCCAGAAGTTGGTCTGTCAGGCGGCTTTTTCCGACGGAATCTGCCATTGACGGGAGTTGCAGCGGCTGGAAGAGAGGCAGGCTGAAGAAACGAACTTGCAGAAGATTCAATACGAACTCCAGCTGTGTTTCCATGGCCGTTAGAGGTAGCAGAAGAGCGAGTGCAAACCATCAAAGATGGAACAGAGAAAGGCAGAGACCGGCAAAGCTCCTGAAACCCTAAAATGGCTGCGTGGGTTATTCTCTACCAAAGATGGGGATTGTGGTATAGAAATAAAGCTTAGAGGGAGGAGAAGAAGATGCGATTAATGGCGAAGATCAAAGAAAAGAGAGGAAGCTGCTTGATCAATTGAAAGCACGACTCCCTTTCGAAACTTTTTTTCTCGCAAAAAAAAAAAAATCGCCTGTCCGTAATAATCGCCCCTCGCCAAAAACTTTTTTTTTTTTGAGAGTGAGAAACAAAGACTTACCTCCCCCACACTTGAACTCTACATTGTCCTCAATGTAGATTGACTCGTACAATGGAATTCAACTGCAGGTAGATATCCGGTGGGTTGACTCCCACAAAGCGAAATCGAATGGGTTGACTCCCATTAAGCGCAGTCTTTGTATCTCTGCAAAAAGAACAAACAAAACAGTAAAATCAAATACAAACAATGGGTTGCCTCCCACATAGCGCTTGGTTTAACGTCATCAGCCTGACGTATTTTCTGTACGACTCCTCCGTAGGGATATCGTTCTCACAGTAAGGTTTCAACCTATGGCCTTTCACCTTAAACTCTTTTCCTGTTGACAAGCTCCGAATTTTCACTGCACCACTTGAAAACACATTTAGCACAATAACAGGTCCTATCCAATGTGATTTTAATTTACAAGGAAATAAATGTAGGCAAGATTTATATAAAAGAACTTTCTGTCCAACACTAAAGTGTTTTCCAGAAATCTTGTCACCATGATACGCCTTATTCTTTTCCTTGCAATTTTTCGAACTCTTTTGCCTTCTTTTATGAAAATTCGTTCAGCTAAATCACCAACCACATTGATGGAGAAACAAGAGTTGACATCATTAGGATGTCTTATCGTCTCGAAACTGTTGAAACGTATAGTTTCTCCATCAAATTTCATTGTCAACGTCCCCTCATCAACATCAATGACGGTTTTAGCCGTCTTCATGAAAGGTCGTCCCAACAGCAAAGGTATGGATGAATCTGATGAACCCTCATTCATTTCCAACACACAGAAGTCTGCTGGAAATACCAATTGATTGACCTGCGAACAAACACATTCTCAACAACACCCTTAGGGTAAACATTAGAACGGTCAACCAATTGTAAAACAACACCAGTTTCTTTCAACGGACCTAAATTAAGAGATTCATATATAGATGCAGGCATAACATTCACTGAAGCCCCTAAATCTAACATAGCTTTGCCAAATTTAGTTACCAATAACGACTGGAATATCGAAACTACCTGGGTATTTACATTTTGGTGGGAGTTTCTTCTGCAAGATAGCAAATGCATTCTCCCCCACATTCATTACCTCATTACCCTTGAGTTTTCGCTTCTTGGTACACAAATCCTTCACCACTTTCGCAAACTGGGGAATTTGTTTGATAGCATCCACAAATGGAATATCCAAATGAATCTTCTTGAGAATTTCTAAAATCTCAGTTTCTTGTTCCGTCTTTTTGGAAGTAATAAACCTGCGAGGAAAAGGCAAAGGAGGAACATAAGTAGAAACAGGAGATTTAGAAATTTTCTTAGGTACCTCAGTAGTTTTAGGAAGAGTCTCTGATTCCTTGTCAGGTTCAGCTGAACTTGACTTGGTGATGTTGTTGTTCTTGTCTTCCTGCTGCACAGTTTGTGTACCACTTCTCAATGTGACGGCATTGACCGTTTCTTTTGGATTAATGACAAGTTGAGAAGGGAGTTTCCCATTATTCTGTGACTTCAACTGATTCAACTCACTTGCCATAGTGCTGACTTGTGTTTGCAAATCCTTCATTGCATTATCAGTTCTTGCATGAATGATTTTAACAAATCTTGCATGTTAGAACCTTGGCTTTGTTGTTGCTGTGGTGGTTGAAATTGTTGTTGATACCCATTCTGGCGGTTGAAAACAGGTTGCTGAACCTCAGCTTGCTTGTCAGCATAGCTAAAGTTGGGATGATCTCGTCATCCTGCATTATAAGTGCTAGAGTAGGGATCATATCTCGGCCTCTGCTGATTTGGAAAGACAACATTAGCTTGTTCGTTGCTCTCTCTGTATGCTGAATGTTGAGGTAATACCACACCTGCAACTTGCTGCATCATTGCTGTCAAATTATTCATTTGCTGATAAAGATCAGAAGATGCACTTACCTCATTAACTGTCTTGACGAGTGGTTCGGAACGGTTGTATAATTGTTGAGAATTTGCTTCCATACTGTCAATTCATTCTCTAGCCGATGTTGCAGTTTTATTCATGAATGCACCACCACTTGCAGCGTCAAGAAGATTTCGGTCAGGCGGAAGTAGACCTTCGTAGAAATTCTGGAGTATTAGGGTATCACTGATCTGGTGATGTGGACAGCTCGCCACCAATCTCTTGTATCTCTCCCAGTCCTCAAATAAAGTTTCACCAACCATCTGACGAATAGATGATATTTCTCTTTTTATCTGAGTAGCTTTGGAAGCAGGAAAATACCTCTCAAGGAACAGTTGTTTCATTGCTTTCCATGTTGTAATACTACCAGGAGATAGGTAATATAACCACTCTTTCGTTGTGCCCTGCAAAGAAAATGGAAAAACTTTTAGCATGGCACCATCAGCATCAGTATCATCTTTAGGAAGCATGGCCGAAACAATGTTATGAAATTCCATCAAGTGATTGCTTGGATCTTCATTGGCCATTCCGTGAAATTTAGGAAGCTCTATGAGCAACCCTGGTTTAATCTCAAACTTTGATGTTGTCTGGATACACCAGCGTTGTTCATCAAGCTTGTGAGAAGCTAATTCTCTAAGTGTTTTCTCAGTCATAGCTTCTTCGTTTTCCAGAACTTCTTCGTCTGGAATTCCTTCTATTTGAGGTTCTTGTAGCACTGTCCCTCTGCGAGTAATAATACCACAACGTTCGTATTCCCAACGTTTCGATGCCAGAGATAAGTACCTGAAACAAGAATCTCAAATATCAGTTTAGAATAATAAAATAGAATTCAAAAATAGAATAACAATCCGCTATGCCTCCCCGGTAGCGGCGCCAATATTTGATGCGTTGTCAAACAGCACAAATATTTCAGTTCTTAACCTTCACAATAAATTATATAGAATAGTGGCAAGACAGATTCGATCCAATGGAGGTATTGGTTGTTATTTATTATCGATTTGTAAAATAACCAGGGGGGATGTTTTTGTGCAATAAAAGTAAATTAAAATTAAAGCGAAGTAATATTGAAAATAATCAGGAGATGAGAATACTGGTTAAGGGTTCATCTTCAATCAAATAACATGCAATATGATAAATATTTGGAGTTTCTATTTAATCTCTCATCATTAAGAGCCCTAGAATACATCATCGCGAAAATATCCCGTAATTTCCTAATTTCACCACACACCAGAACGATGAATGTATGAATTCTACGTAGAGAATAACTCAACACATCGAGTAATCGAGTTCAATTCTCTAAGAGCATTAATATCTGTGAAATAGGCTAATCAATGCAACAAACTACCAGGAGCAGTTCATTCAGACAAAGGTCATAATCTACATACAATTCCTAAAAGCTATCAGTGCAATCAAAATTATATTGTACTACTTGTGAAAAGGTTCATCGACGATTTCGTATCTCAAAACCTAATTCTAGTTATAGATATGAACATAAACCAATTTAATTTGCAACTTAAATCAATTAATATCCATTCATAATGCAATACATCAATCATGCATTTATTAAGCACAGTAGAATAAGAACGATGATGAAAAGAATATTTATAACTCCAAAAATTAATCAAATCGCATGTCTATGATATCCGACTACATCCTTAACCAATAAATAAAAGTTTAGCTACTCATGTCTATGATATTCTCACACAGACACAACTTTCATCACCATCAGACGAACCCCAAACCAAATTTCAATAGCAACCCAAGTCCTAATTCCTCTCGAGCTTCAACAAAACACCATCAACCACCATCATCAATCATCTTCAGCGCCTCCATTAACGGCAGCATCATCTCCTCCTCCTGATTTACCTTCAGTCCACACTACCATCGCGACCCATCACGAAATTACTTCTCTTCTGGTTTTAAAGAACCCACATGAACTCACTGAACGAGCTTATGTCTCTCAGTTCAGTCCGATTAATTTTCCTGTCAATTCCTAATTGCCGAGATGGAGGAGACGACGACACCCCTTAACATTTGAGAGAGATACGAATAACCATGGTTGCCCCAAGTAGTGTTGTGTACAGAAGAAGGGTTGCCCGCAGTAACCTTTAATCAATCCTTTTCACCCTTTGGTTGCCTCCATAAACTCTTTAGAACCAGTTGCACCTGCCCCCATTAATTCTTATTTTGCGACACTTTTGAACCCTGTATTCTTCTTGTATTCGAAACCATCGACTCCGAGAGTTAGCAAGTAATGATTTGAGTTGTAATTTGCTTCATTTTATTATTAAACTTCAAAACACCTGCAAAATAGAAAACTGTGTAAATTAAAGAATATAAGAAGCTTTAGCCGACTAAAGTGTATCAAATAGGTACTCTCTGTTAGAGCATTGCTCGGTTGAACCCACTGATGTTGCTATCTCAAGTCAGTGTCAAGTTTATGAGACAAAAACACAATCCTTGATAAGTTTACTCTACAACCTCGGACTAGGATAGTTTTAGGTAATCGAGACGATGACTGATGAAGACGAAGACCGAAGCTTACTACTTGATAAATCATAACGTCCTCGCTAAAGGTTAGAAAGGTTTTTCCTTTCCGTATCATAACCATTTGTATCATACCAATAGTCTATGATGTTGTTTATATGATCCGAAGGTATTCTAGGATTTTCTCCTTTTCATTTGTCACACTTGTGATAATATGTATAGGTAGAGTATGTTGAGTTGTCTCTTGAAATGACCCCAACGGTGAACGCGTACATGTGTTGCTTTTGGCATTTCAGAGAACAAGCTAAGTCTGTATGAACGCGTTCATGAACGCGTATATACAAGTTCAAGAATTCTCCTGAATTCTCCTGAACTCTATTGACTGCTCTATGAACGCATTCATGAACGCTTACATATAAGCCATGCGAAAACTTCCAACTCCATATCTTGAAGTTTTCGGTCTAGGCATGATTAGTTCTCGGACTCGTCATTACTTGGCCCATGGAATTCAACAACTTAATCCAAGCGATGTTCAAACTAAGTATTTGGACCAGAAGTCGCAAAGCGATGTCCAAACAAGCATTGGACCAGAAGTCGCGAACCTTCAAACAAGGTTGAGTCTTCTTTAACTTTTGGCGTAGTCCAAAGTTAATAGAAGATTGAGAATGGGTAATCAAGTTATGGACCTTCCTAGTTCCGGAACTTACTTGAGCCCTACTCAAGGTTGCTTAAACTTTAAGCAAAGCCTCCCTTGGTGATCACTATAAATAGATGACCTTCTGCAAGATACAATCTCAATCCTCTACACATCTGTGTATCCTTGCATAAAGGTTGGTCATCATCTCGAAGTCCTTTTGGACTACGACTATTGAAAGACTTCACTTGAGGATCGTGAAGCACAGGTCGGAAGTAAAATTCCATCATGTATCTTGGGTCGATTGAATTCTTTCAATCTTATCACGACCAAGATTTGATAGAAACTTCGTAAGGTAGATCTTGTATCGTAAACCCTAGAAGTTCCCAACGCAAATTCACGAACTAGGTTTCATACTAAGTTCGTCTCGCATTTGGAGGTAAAGTTGTTTAGGTTAAATCAATAAGCCCTATTCAACATATCGATTTCCATTAACCTTGACTTTAAGTCTAAAGGAAATCACAATCGTATTCTTGTTTGATTACTTGGATACTTTTAGGCGTCCTGTTAGATGCAAGGTAGCGCTAGTCTTCACGAAGGCAAGTGGAGGAACTCCTAGGCCTGTAAAGGACGTCAGCTAGGGGAATCAAGTACGTAGGCTACTGCGGGAGCCAAGAGACGTAGGAGCACATTGGTAGCTGAATTGCTTGTAGGGTGAATTCAGTCTCGATACAGTCCAGTCCGAAGTCTGAGAGTAGGCTAGCGTCTATATACCGTTCATACTAAGGGTGTTTACATCTGGACGAGGTCCCGGGGTTTTTCTGCTAGGTTTGAAGTTTCCTCGTTAACAAAATTCTGGTGTCTTGCATTACCCTTCCGCATTATATTGTCTCTGATATATATAATAGAAGTAATTGCAAGTTTGTTGATTCATAACCTTTGAGTGAATCCATCTCTATTGAGATCTACGAGAACTACGTTCTTGTTAGGGTTCGGTTCTCTGAACTATACTCAGGTTGTTGTTTGAATATTGATTTGTGAGATCGTTCAAACAACCATAATCAACTAGGTTCACGAAAACTAAAAGTTGGTGGTATATCTCGGTATCCCCGCTTTTTCAATTGGTATCAGAGCAGGCAAACACCTTGTAAAGGACGTAACTGTCTGTGTTTGACGCTTTCGTGAACTATGGCCTTACCAGGATTTAATTATAACAAGTGTTTGGGAATTTCCAAAATAACTCCTAATTCTGGAACTTCATCAACACTTGAAAATTCTTCAGAGAACCAAGAAGATCTCTCAAGTCTTGTTGAGAAATTTCGCTCTGAACTTAGAAACGTGAGCAATGATTACCTACTGTATACGGAGGAGTTAAATGATTCATTGAATCGAGAACGTACACTATCAGAAAAACTTGAAGAAAAGAATATTGAATTCAACACTCTTCTTCATGATTATACTGAATCCAAGGAAATCATATCTTCTCTTGAAGGTTCCATCAACGACTTAAAAACTTGTGAAACAGAACTTTTAACAGAATTTATCAACCTTCAAGAAGTTTGCAAAGAAACTCTCTGCAAACTCATGAAAACCCACGATGAATGTTCAACCCTTAAGAAGGAAAATTCTAAACTCAACGGAATTATTACTTCTGAGGAATCATTAAGATATCCCAGCAAAAACTCTGGTAAAGACATCTTTCTGTCTTCCTCTAACAATTCAATTCATGTTACTTCTCCTTCAGTAACTCGAAACAATTATATGAGGTTTCACAATCGATGAAGCAAATTACTTTGCGATCATTGTGGAAGAAGAGGGCATCTATTGGCAGAATGTTCCTTTAGAAGGAATCAAATTGACAAACTTCGGATAACACTAGCTCATGTTGCAAATGAAGTTTCATGTCTATCCACTCATAACAATGAATTCAAGTCTGAAAAGACAAGATTCAAGGAGCAGAGTCTACCACTTAGTCGCCTAGATGGAAAGAAAGAAATATTGGTTCACGTGAACACCGAGTTCCAGGGTGGATTCCAAAAGGAACATTGAAGAATCATCAGATGGATCCTGACTTTCAGGGTTACAGAAATTCAGCACAGTATCATGAGACAACAAGGGATCATTCTACTCCTCCAAGGTATGAGCTAACGAATCATTTCTTTAATGAGCATAATCTTGCTCATCTTTCTTCAAATTGATTAATTTTAATATTTCATAAGAGAAGCGTTTTGAATAATGCAATGATCTGGTCTTTTGCTATATAACCTCTATGACAAATAAACAATCATTATTTCAACAAGGAAACAGTAATCTATATCTCTTAAATTTGTTGAGAAATGCTCCAAGGAGATGTGTCCACGCTCAATTAGTTATGTGACCAATTGTCCTGATGGTATATGACAAAATATCATAGTTGTTTCCCTACACCCACTCAAGTGTCTCCTTCTTGTAGTGAACCAATACTAAAATATCAAGATAAGGGTGTAATCATGTCCTGTATGAATCCAAAATGTAATGACTCGACATGAATGTCAACAACCTTGTTCACAACCTCTAGAAATCCCCCTGCCTCTGGCTCCTAAGGCAAGTGTAACTGTGTAAAATCCCAATGGTTAGATCTTATACAGTACACCCAAATAAGATACACCAACATACACACAATCATTCCAA
>JAJJMA010183258.1:0-14100 GCA_023529015.1 Papaver nudicaule
CAAAGGTTGAATTCGTACAACAGCTTTGGATCAAACGGGAAATCACCATTGTCATCCTCAGTGCCAGACTCACCGCCGCAATTAGTTTCCCATAAGAAAAGAGCAGGAAGAAAGAAGTTCAAAGAAACTAGGCACCCAATTTACAGAGGAGTAAGAGAGAGGAAAAATGACAAATGGGTTTGTGAAGTTAGGGAACCAAACAATAGCAAATCAAGAATTTGGCTTGGAACCCATTCTAATCCTGAAATGGCAGCTAGAGCTTATGATGTTGCTGCATTGGCTCTTCGAGGAACATCGGCCCCGTTGAATTTTGAGGATTCTTTGTGGCGTTTACCTCGTGCTAAGTCATCGTCTGTTAAAGATATTCAATCTGCTGTTGCTGAAGCCTCTCAATCTTTCCAACTCTCCGGTGAACCGTCATCCATGATGTCACAAACTTTTGCTTCTAGGCAATTATCCAGACGAGTGGAAAATAATGTTGATGAAGTTCAAGGAAGTTCTTCGACGTTTTTGGATGAAGAAGCGTTATATAACATGCCGTCATTAATCGCCAGCATGGCAGAAGGAATGCTACTTGACCCACCGCAGGAGGGTTACTTTTTCGACGACGAGGAAAACAGTATGGACTGCAGTTTGTGGAGTGACTAGACTATTTATTTTAAAAAAACTCTTTTACTAAAAGAGGTCTATGTCATTGTCTTGGGCAGCCAGGCGAAGAAAGAAATAAAAAAAAATTCTCTGGAGTAAGCTTTGGCCTCTGGATTTCTTAGTACGACCGCCATGTGTCTGATCAACTCAACCGTTAGACACTTACAGGCAGGGTTGTATCTGGAGTGTCTAAAATTTGCTTAATTATATCTTGTGGCTGGGAGATGTTGAGGTTTTATTTGATGGATAAATTATGAATCCTACAATTTCTATTTCTATGAAGTCTATGGAGAAAATATTGAATCTCTGTAGACTGTAGCAGATATTTCTTCTTTGTATTATTGTCTTTGTTAGCTAATAATCGAATCAACCGCTTTTTGTGGACTTGAATACAAAATTTTGAACAGACTATAATTTTGTACTATACTTGTCTGTCTCCTTTCATTTAATTTCATTTCATTTTCGCCTGTTTTCTAAATACGTTTTAGATTTATGTCTCAAATATGCGAGTGGGAACGCAAGCTCGTTTTGAGGGACTTGTGGACTCAATTTGTTAGCGAGGGTAACAATATTGCAAGAGCTTTTTGATGTTGATGATGCTTTTCCTTTTTTGAGGCAAATATTGCAGCTTTAACTGCACACTATGTTGAACAAAATAAAATAAATTTTCCTAATAAGCTTCAAGGTTTTTATCTTTGTGGATGAGACATAAACGGTGACCATAAAAGGCCTTTGAAAATCATACGAAATGAACAAGAATATGCCGTTATCCAAAAAGAAAAAAAAAAGGGTTATATGTCTCATTTTACGAAATGACTTGCAAGGATCTTTTTTTTGATCGAAGGAAATGACTTACAAGGATTGGGTTGCCCGTAGATTATAAACTGCAGAAAGCCAAGGAACCCGGACGATGCAAGGTGAGACTAGTCTCAACACGAGGAACTAAATGAGAGAAGATGAAAATGAGCTCATATAACGCAATTAATTGGATCGACAAGTCAAGTCTGGAAATCTTGTTTCTACGAGTAAGGACCTTTAGTTTTAGCAAACTAATAAGTAATAAGAGCTTTCCGTGCTAAATAAGAATGACAAGGAAGAATCAAACATATGAGACCCCCCCTAGAGTAAGCATGACAATGATGATCTTAGCCTTGTAGGGTTAATGCATCGGTGTAACATTTAACACCTTAAGTTATCAAAGTCAGATTTCCCGTAAGGCGTAAGACACTCATTCAGAAACCCCATTCAAAAGTATTGGACACACGGCGGTTTCCAATTGCTCTTCGCCATGGATATTTTGTTTAACACTTTCACACTACTGTTTGGGTCGATCGAATTGTTAAGTAGTCACTCATAGATTCTCTGTTCCCCGATATCTTTGAAATATCAGTGTCTTTGTCATTACTTTTGAATGTAGATGTGTGCCTGTGCTTACCTCGTACATTTCGTGGGGTCTTAAGCATTTTAAATATCTCCTCTGTAAGCAAGTAATTGGTGAAAGTAGTCTACTTACACTAATTATTACCATAACTGACTAATGATTTTCAAAAATGACTAATCCCTTCTCATTTTGAACAAACAGTCATAGTTATCTTCGTATTTACCAGAATGTCAGCATGGAGGTGCACAATATGACTGTTTCGGTGGACAATATCTCCAATTCAGCAATTGTGCAGCCAATAGTCTTAGCCATCACCGACCCAACCATCTTCACCCTAGCCACACTGCCGCACCCTCACCACCATTTCAGCAGCCAACCTAGCCACACCACCATTCCAGTTTTCTTTCTCAATCTCTCTCTTCCCAATCTCTTCCTTCTCCGGCGATTTAGGGTTCAGAGGGAAACCAGAAGAAACCACCATCTCCTCCTCCGTCTCCAGCACCAGAAGAGGCAGAAGACTGGGAAAAATCTTCCGTAGCCACTACCTACCTATTCCAATCTTAGGTTTCAGTTTTTCTTTAGTTAAACCACCATCGATCGATCTCTATTTAAAATTAGGGTTCTGTTTTGAGCTCAGATGGGTTAATGCAATCTTAGGTTTCTGTTTACTGAGATTGGGTCAATTCTTAGGGTCAATTCTTAGGCTGAAAACCCCCATTTTTTTTTTGATTTGTAATCCTGCTCAGGTAATTTTTCTGAACTAGGGTTTTAACATTTTTTCCCTTTTTGTTTGTTGATTTGATTCAATTGATAGATTTGGTCGATAGGTTTATTTTTCTGAACTAGGGTATGTATTGCTGATTTTTGATTCAGTTGGTAGATTTGGTTCAGTGAACATATGATACTTGGGTTAGCTCTGCATTCTATAATAGGGGTCAATGAGTTGATGATTGTATATTGTAGTAGGCATGGATCTTAATGTTGTATGAAATATGGTTGTAGTACTTTTAGTTTGTTGGTCAAATTGGGGTTTCTTGATAGGTATAAATGCATAGGTAAATTAGGTATACTACATTCGGAATAAATGCATAGGTATAAATGCTTTCCCAACTAGATGGGTCTTAATGGGTTTCTCTGGGTGTAATAGTTTTTCTTGATAGGTCGGGTACAGTAAGTTTCCAATTCCTTAATGTTCTCCTTTAATTTCAGTTTTTTGTGAAGCGAATTAAACTAGGTGGGGAGAGTAAAGCGAAAGCAAAGTGGGGAGTCTGCTCAAAATTCAACAGGGTAGGTTCTCAAACCAATTTCTTTCTTACGGAAATTATATTTGAGTTTCATTGTCTAGAGGACCGGTATTGTAACAGAATGTAGTGGCTCTGTCAATATTCTATAATAGCCCGAATAAATTCTTAAGTGACTGAGAGTTGCTCTTCTTTTTCATCAGAAACAAGAAGCAAAAGAAGGTAAAAGAAAAGCAAGATGGAGATGGCTGGAAGAGTGAGAATGTGCAAACATGGTGAGATTCTCAATCTAATTCTTTCTTGTGTATCTTGATGTATTAGTGACTGAGCAACCTATTATCAACTGTGGGAATTGCAAGCCATGCAAAAAAATTGTATCTTCTTGGGAGTAAACTTCCTCCATAAGTACTTGAATTCATCCCTCTGCATACTTGATCAATTTCTCGACCCAATATGATCATGATACCTGCTCATAACTCTCTTGTGGTTTAGGATGTGTAGTTTGTTACTTTTGTAGCGTGCCCATTATAGTATCTATCTGATTCCCTATTGTTCCAGGAGTTATATGTTCCCCGACTCTTACCGGAATGGATGCGGGAGGATAAGCAACTACTCCAGCTATGTGCAGCTACGTCAACTGATGGGTCAATTGTCCGAAGCTGAGAAAGTCGTGTTACGAACAACTGTGTTCTGGCATCTACTGGACATCCCTAATGATCAGAACTGGTGTGGGCCTATTTTTGATTTCATGTTTTCTAGGCTTATTAAGGTGGAACCAGCAAGAACCGAAGACGGGTAAATGTGGTTCAGAATATTTGATAGGGAAATATGCTTCACAAAGCGGGAGTATGCCGCCATATCCGGCCTTAGCATTAGGAAACCAGATACACCGTTTGTCCCACCTACACAGGTGTCCAGGCTCATGGATAAGCATTTTTCCACAGACAAAAAGATAGACGGGAAAGCTTTATTGAAATTTCTGGAAACAACGGTCGCCGAGGATGCAAAACAGGTGTTGAAAGAGAGGGAAGCCATCGAAGAGATCAGAAAAGTTAATGCAGAAGACAGGGCTAAGGTTGTGTGAGTGTAGAAAGTGCCTTATACAAATAAAAGCATCCTAAAGGTGAAGCTGCGTAAGAAGACCATCTCTGAGAAGTATAGAATCATCAATGGAAGACCTCGCCGAGGTATCAGTATGAGAGGTTAGCATATAGGACCGCCGAGGCTGCACCAACGAAGAACTGAAGGGCGAGATATGATCAGCGAGTAAAAGACCTGTCATCAATTGTTAGGTGATAGTTAGGTGATATTTAGGTGAGCATTTATGAGAATATCAGAATGGGCAGGTTGTCAGAGTTGACTCATTGACTCAGTGGGATCCGCGTCAGCAATCCTTATCCTGAAGAAGACTAGCTCGATGGTGGATATAAATACTCGCCGACCTAGTTTATCGGCGAGAGGATAAACTATTATTGTAAGCCTTCAGAGTATATTCGTTACGTGGCACAAGATTGGAGGAAGTATAGCTTAGCCTTCCCTAGGATATGAAACACCATAGAAGAACTCTAGCATAGGATTCCCAATAAGGGTATTTATGTAACTTCGCCGATGTTACTCTCACATAAAAGGGAAACAACCCTAATGTGAGAGGGAGGCCTCTACTCCCTTTCTCTCTCTACTCTATCTTCTTCTCCACCACCATCTCCTACTCAAGAACACCTCAAGAACCTAAGGAAAATCTATGTATAATCTCCAAGAATCACTACTAATAAATCCGTGATGTAGGAAGCTAGATAAGCTCCGAACACGTTAAAAACGTCTCTTGTGTGCTTTACTTTTATGCTCATCCATATTTGTGTGTGAATCTAGATCTAGGAATAAGTAGATCAATGGGTGTAATTGCATGATGTATTTTATGCAATTACATTTTGGCGCTAGAAAAGGTTTGATCATGTCCTAAAAGCTCAAAAAGGAAGAAACAATAATCTTAGCAACAAATCCGGCGAGTTCAGAAAGATCCAGTAGGATTCAGTTGAGCCAGGGGTATTCTCGTCAGTGGAAAGCAACTTTCAGACAACCAAAACTCTCACGAAGAGATAATCCATCAGCAAATCATAAAATCAACCGACCTATTGTTCACACTTGATTTCAAATCAACAACCTTCTTTTTCTGTCTTCTGCTTTGTTACCATCTATGGTTGCAGACCGAGATTTTGAGGAAAGACTTCATCAACAAAAATTCATCTGAAACTCAGATCTAAAAAGCAGAGCTTCAGTGAAGATGAAATCAGAAACGTCAACATCACCAACCAAGACAAATCTTCTTCTTACCTCTTTACTTTGTTTTCCTGTTTAGTTTTTGAGTTCAAAACAAAACTCTTTACTAAAATCTTTTCATCAAAAACAAGGGTTTTATCTTATAAAAATCAGATTTTTATTGTACCAAAACAAGTTTTTGCTTCAGATCTGGAATCAATGGAGTTTTCTCTTAACCCATTCAAGCCTTTTCGAAAAAAAAACATGATTTTAACATGAATCGGGCGTAGCTTTTTCACTCTTTAGCCTGCCGTCAGGAACAATAATTGATTACTCACTCCATTGACTCGTTGTTACAGCAAAATTAATTGAGATTCATCACCCACTGTTTGTTGCAGTGAAAGCATCAAATCGGCATAATCGGCATCTCAGTTCATCACCAACCAGTTCGATTTGGAGTATCTCTGTGAGCAAAGCAAAGTAGGAAAAAGAAGGGTGTCAAAAACCATTTCTCCTCGGTTCATCACCAACCAGAATACATCAAATTCATTTGCAAGGAAAAGTGCAGAACAGTTCCTTCGCCGGGAGTGTATACGTCACCAACGCAGCTCACGTCGGGGATTAATAACACAGCGTTGAGCAATCCTTGTGGAGCGATACAACTCTGGATTACAATCAACTATAACGGCGATGCAATTTCCAGCAAAGTTCAACTGGAATCTCGATTAATCATACATCGCCGATGGTTATGAAAGGCCTGGCATGAATTTCAAGCTAATCGATTAATAAATTTTTCGGGGTATGAATGTAGCTAGCTAGCATATTTCGGCGAGACACGACTCTAAGTCACAATTCTTGTTGAACTCGTGTCGGCGAGGGAATAGTATCAATAGCAGGAACAAGTTAAAAGGTCGCCGGTTTGCCTCCGTCGCCAGCATGGCTAATCAAGGTCGCCGAGATACAATTGCGGATTACATCAAAATACCTCAGCACGATCGACCAAGTTTCAACCAAGGAGCTTGTGCTATTACTACAGTACTGGCGATCGAATGGATGAGTTTATTTGGCTTCCTCGATGAATTCGAAGTATGGGTTGAACATGGATTCAAGGTTACAGGAGTTTTAGAGAAGATAATTTCGTTCACAGCTATACTGTCAAGTCATGCATATCAAATGCTTGACAAAAAGTTTGTATGACAAGAGTTTGCTGCTGGTTGCCATGGTTTATGAGGTGCTGCTGGAGAACGATTCGGCCATGAAATTGCCAGCAAGCTAGGGTCTGTTACGTACAATAAACCTCCGTCGACAGCTACCTAGCCAGCAGTTCGCATTTGGACTATTCGTCGAGCTATACGTACAATAAACTTGGGAGGCAGTTGGGAGTAACAGCATGTGGACATCATGAGGTACTCACCTAATGGATTTGTTACTTGCAGCGACATCTAGTCGAAATCTTTTGGTACTAATAACGGCGACAGACAAAAGAAATATCCAAGTGAAATTTCTCTTGTACCTATATCGGCGATAGAACATTCAAAGCAACAACGCCATCTAGTCGATGGAACGACTTAGCCATCAAACCAACTCGTTGTAACAGAATCAATATCGCCGAGTAAAGTCAAGAAGTCATTGAGACTTATTTCTAATTGGATGACGCGTGTGGATGGGAAAGGCGAGATTACTTCAAAAAGCAAAGTCAAGGATGTCCAGGAGAATCATCAAAAGGCACCAAATCAAAAGGGAAGTATTTTGATTCCCTTATCTTTTTCAGTCTGTGATGCTTGTTTTGATATTTGTCGGCCCTATAACGTGATGGATTGAAAGGGTTATTGCTTATAGAGCGATAGTTATATGTGTTTATGAACTGTTTCATGGATGACATGCAACATTCAACTGGAATTTCTCGCTAATCCTATAACGGCGATGGAGTAACCAGCACAACATCTTGAGTAGCTCTTTGAATGTCGCTGAACTCATAGGGATTGAGCAAGAGAATTCTTCTTATCTCTATTCACTCTCCATACCCTACGTCACTTATTTCTATACTGTACACTTCCCATTTCTATAAGCTTTTCTTGTCCCCATGAGTAGTTGAACTCAAAGGGCTACAGTTAGTTTCCACTATAATTAATGATTATAACTTGTTCACCATAAGTCATGATTAACCCATTTTATTGACTTGCAATTGCAGTAAAGTCAGGAGCAATGAGCGGCCCGTAGAGCGAACCAATTCCTTTCGGATTTCGGCGTGTACCATTGCTTTAGTCAAAGACAATTCCTTCTTGGAATGCTTGGTCGGGAAAATGAATCTCGAGGACATCCAGCAGCAAAGGAGTCACGAATAACAAATCAAAAAGGTGCAGGCGAGGCGTGACCATCTTAAAGATTCACCAAATGCCAGAATATACAAAATAAGAAAAGAAAGCTATGACCTGGTACATCATATTAGTTCGGCGGAGACGTCCAATCGGTCATTCTTTTGATCTCCAAAATATTCATGGAGTACAAGCATTACAAGGGAGGAATCGTAAACTTAATACTTTTATTTCCTTCTAAGCTCTGGTTGTCGAAGGGGTCTTTCAAAAAAAAAAAAAAAAAAAAATGGATGGAGAGGGCGCCCCCCCCCGCTGGCATAATATATCTCAGCTCTTTATTCTTAGATAATCATCAAAGGAATTTGATTTTTTGTAGCGGTGTCCAGCGGAATTCCTCTTATGTTCGCATCGGCGATGAAATGTTCAGTGCTAGAGTTCCATTGCGGGGATGAAATAGTACCTGTAGGAGATACATGCCTCCTTCCGCTGACATGAATTACAAGCACCTTAAGCACAGGGAAGTTTCTTACCCTCTTTTTTCCAATGTCTGATGCCTGCATAGCGTTTGTAGAAATTTTAAGCAAAGTTTAAGCCATGTATTCAATCCTGAACAGTGGGCCAAGTTTGAAAGCATTTGCAAAATTTAACCTCTTATACTTTGAACATTAAAGCAGCTGCCAATTTTAATCAGTTAAGCAATGTGCACAATAAACAGACAATGTTTCTGACTCGGCGCACAGCGAGAACTCATGTTAAAGATAGCTAAAGAAACCAGCAAGTAGAACTCGGCCAAGTCAAGTCATCACCTTGTGGTCATCTTGGCTCCGCTAACCTCGCTCAGATCCAACAGAGCCACCAATACAGAGGGAAATATCCTACAGTATCGAGTCAGCTGAATCTCGCCTACATCAGTAATCTCAGAATTTCACACTTCGCCAACCTATCCTTGTTGGTAGCGTGAATGCATAAGCGAAAGGCACGTACGCTTGTATTGGAACCAGGAGCAAGTTTATTCTCCCAGCAAAGTCGATTGGCTGCGGCTAATCCGCTCGGCGAGGCCACTAGGTTCATTCCGTTGAGAACCAACTTCCTCGTTGAGATCAAATCAACTTGTTGTGGCAGAACTATACACGCAAATAAAGTCAGCGACCAGCTGAGATTTATCTCGCAGAACAATACTCCAACGATAGCTCAGTCCATAAATGGACAGTCAATCGCTCAAATTGCGGATAATAACCAACATGTCATCTCGCTGGCAACTCATCAGACGAGCGTCTAGGGAAGTACATCGGACATCCTAAAGGGAAGAATTTTGGAACCCAAATCCTCTTCATTCTGAAATGAGCTTTTTTGTCATACACTACGTGAATATATTAATTTCCTAAATATAATGGCCTCACAAAAATTAAATTGATTTTGTAGGCTTAATTTTCTTCGTCGATGCATCATTGTTGGGGAAAAGTGGAAAATTTGTCCAAATGATAGTTTAGTACTCGTGGTGACGTTTGGCGAAATACGAAAGGAACAATCGTTGAACACTATCTACAAGTGCAACAATCATTCTCTTCTCGCTGATTGAAGCAAATGATAAGCATTCCTTACTATTTAAATTTTATCTTTTGCAAGTAATTGCTTCCTCGCCGATAGAAGCAAATTCAAAATGATAGCATAAGTTCTCCAGTCACATAGTTATACTAGGCGAATGTGCCTCTTGTATTCAGTTACATAAATTCCTTAGTTTATTACATACTGTGAGTTACATACTACAATTACCCAATACTGTAGAACATTTAAAATCTTGTCGCGATATAGCCTGACACGTCACTATACCGTATACGAATCATGCTAGTCACACTATGTTCAAGTAATATATGTGTGAGTCTATTTTTAGAGCGAAGAATGATTAGCGATGTGATAACATAGCGACTGCATAGTTTCACATCTTCAAGATGGCATCCTGCTGCTAAGTTTAAGATGCAACATTTTTGAGACTCGCCGAGATCAAGCCAGATTATACTTAGAAATCCTCCCCGCTCTACCCAAGAGCGTAGCTGGGGCAGATTCCCAATCAAGTTTGAATTTCATAATCTATTTGAATATTATGTGATCACCGCTAACCCATGGGGCAATATTATTACTCTACTATATTTTCGGTATATTTATGTCTTTAAGCACGGATAAGAAAATCAACCGTTCGCTTACACGATAAAAGCACATAAACGAAAAAGCCAATAAGCTTCGCCGATTACATGTAAAAGCGCCGAACGATCAAGCCAATGAATTTTAAAGATGGCAAAAGGGCCAAATGAATCAAGACTGCATCACCGTTGAGTTGCCACCTCACACCCCCAGTACTACAATGTCTACACCAGAAAGGAGGAATTCGAAAGTGGATACTTCACCCTGAAGCGGTTAACTGAGGCCACTCAAAATGTCCGTTCAGCAAGCGACGACTCAAGACTTGCAGGGGAAGCGCTTACAAGGATATTCTTCCTGATGGGAGGAACATCGCCGTGAAACAAATAAAGCTAGCGAACTTCGCCGATTACATGAGCTAATTGCTCATGACCAAAAGGTCCAATCTTGAGGCCAAGTGCCATTTACAGAGGCACAAATGCCCAAGGCAACAAAAGCCATACAAAACCCTGATCAGGTACAAGGGCTACGCGCCATCTTTAAAGGCAAAACGCCCAAATCAATAAATCAACTAAGAGCCAAGATCTCTTATGCAGAAGGCTTATTTTTTCCGTCGAGTGAATGCCCTTATCGTAACTGTTAGTCCAACCCAGGCTAGTTGTAAGACCAGTCGTGTTACTTGTTGATCTGTAAGTGTTTGTAAGGAAATAAGGTCCCCTTTTGCTGTAGCATCACATCGGCGGTTCCGCTGGTGTGCTAATCCGTCTACGCCATAGCATCACTCCTGGCGGGGTGTATTGAAGTCTATGAGGGCAACCCATTCTACTTATATTAGATCGCCGACGGGCACAAGTAATGGTTACGGCTGGGTTCTACCCTGTTGCTCTGGGAAATTGTTAGTTCAATTTATAAGATATTGTTGGCGGTAACGAGGGCCAGGGCTTCACTTCTCGGAAAATTAACCCTTTGAAGACAACTACAGAGGCCAAGTTCTCTGTAGTGACAAAGCATAAAGCTTTTCATTGCTCGGACTCACAAAGAAGATAACACTAGAGGCACAAAGCAACGATTTGTGCGCAAGGCAGCCTAAGACGCCAGAAAAATGAAGAATAACAAACAAGAAGAGCAAGATTGGAAACCCTCAAGGTATCCAAGGAATAAGAGAAGTCATTAGTGAAAAATGCGAACGCAAGAAAGCCTCCTCAACTTACAAGTTTCCATGGATTGTGTCGGCGATAAGAGATTTGCTCAACCGAAAGAAAGATAAACGTCATATTTTCACAACCGATGATCGCCGAGTCAAAGACAAACACATAGAGAAGCCGTCGTCAGTGGTAACTCCCCAACCAATCAACGGAATCTTGCCAAGTTCAGTTGCATCTCGCCCTCAACTTACGTGGATCAATTAAGTTCAAATCTAGAAGTGTCCAACCTCATAAGAATTTCGCCGAGCAGCCATTTCAAAGATTAGAGATACCTCATACTTCCAAGATTCTCAACAATCTCACAGCATCAATAGCTAGGGCAAGCTAACATGCAAATATCGTCAACAGAAAGTTCGAAAGCTCATTCCTGAACTCGCCGATATAATAGCTCAGTTGCAAGATTCACCATCAAAATATCATATACCTGCCTACATCAACACTCGCCAAGTCGAAATATCATAACAAGAAACAACATCCTATCTTATCCTAAATCGTCAGAGAAGTAGAAATTTCCAAGCTCTTGTCAACTGAAGTTTGCCGAGTGACACAAAGTCAAGGGGAAGAAGCTCGTCAATGTACAAATCAAGTTCAAGCCCATCAGAACCGTTGTAAATTTTGTCGAAGCCCAAAATCCAGTTATACAAGCTCGAAGATCCACATGTCTTCATGATAAGACAGGGATCGTATTGTCTCAATGGCACGCATAAGTGCTAGTCGGAAGATTCTACTTATCACGGATACATATTGGAACCGCCAATCAGCAAGAAAAAGGCTTTTGCTCGCCAAAATAAGCGATGGAAAATTGTCGCCATCACCTTCTATTCAAGGAGTAGACAATATCCTCCATATCTCGCCCTAGAGCGATCGCCAAAATGGATATTCCATTCACAGAATCAATGTACAATACATTGTCAGTCGCCAAAGCTGCATACGGATTTCGTCAAAGATCGCCACCAATATTTGCATAACATGATAGCCCACTCAGAGGCATCAACATAGTCTTACAACGGCGACTCACTCAGGGGCACCATCATAAAGCCCTCCAATAATTCCATATCGGCATATTATGACTTTGAAACTTCATTATGGATCTAAAACCATCGCTTATGATTATTGCATGTGCATTACTCCACCATGACTTTAATTGTACACTGTGAAAAACTAACTTGGATTTTAAGTCATTGGAATAAATGATACCTACAGGAAATTCAAAAGAATCTACAGAGGTATTAAAGCGAGGTCATATCACCCACTTTCAAGAAGGCGAGAAGTTGATATTCGCCGAGGAGCCCAGCTTGGTACATTCACACTGCGCCGACCTACACATGACTCAGATGTCTCCTATAAATCAGCTAAGTTACCCCCCTCTCATTTCCAAAATAATTGGCATATTATCACGCTGACTTCGGCGAAAGTTAGAAATTTTGTTCAGTTGCATGTCAACTGGTAGTTATGGTGACATCAAATACTTTTAAAATTACTCAGGGGCAACCGCCCAACTATTTACTCTACGCCAAATGAACAAGTGAAGTATCACAAATTTTACAAATATTTCATTGCACGCTCTATTGTGATATACATGTCATTATAAATGCATTTCCACTTCTCCCATGGGTCACTAACCATGACAGGGGCACGAGCGCTAAGTTTGCATTACTATTGGCGTCGACAATATTATCTTTTACCTTTAAATTTGCCTTGTTATTTGTTTTAATGCGTTGAATTTAGAATCGAGTAGCAAGTGTAGCTTCATTCAAAGGGATCGCCGACTTGGCAAGAAAGCATTCACTGATCACGGTATACTTTCGCCAAAGTGGAACTAGTGACTACACGCTGGGGCAGCGGTTCAATCCTATTCCACACGCTGGGGCAGCGGTCCAATTTTACTTCACTCGCTGAACTTAGCGATGAGCAAACAATAGTCATTTAGCAGCAGAGCTAAGTATCACTAATTCAGAATACCATACCACAATATCATGAGTTATTGCAAGTTATTGATATTTTCTAAAGCATTTCATAAGGCCCATAGCATGAGTAACAGGGGCAGAGCCACATACTTATTGTCAAAAGTTCAAATTTGTTATAGAAAAATGCACAAATCTTGTTTTGTTTTTGCTTTAAAAAGTTTCGACCTCTTACTTCCCAAAGCAAAAAGGGGCAACCATGTATAGGAAATACAAAGTAAAACATGTCAAGAAAGCTAAAATTTCTTTTTTAATTTCTCTATGATTCGTTTGCAGGACATCACTTGGCGAATACAGGTATTCTAAATCAACACAAAACAAGCATAGTAGCGAAGGCAAGAAACAAACATGGCAACTACAAGCTGAGGAATCCGGAGTCGTTGCTTCAGAACCTCGCGCAAGAGCAGGGGCAAATATATATATATTTTAAAAGCATGTTGTGCTCTTCCGCTCAGTTCCTCCAGCAACAACAAAAATTGAACTAGCAGTTACTCACGAAGTTCGCCGATATGCAAACGTCACTCCAAAATTCACAAGTAGTCAGTTTATATCACGATCCATGACAACAAAGAAGCCCGCCAGCCTATCGAAGAAGAAACTCCTCAGATTCTCCTGCATCAGTCTTCTCAACAAGCAACGGTCATCCGCTGAAGATAGAAGATCCGCTTAAATTTACATCAACGCACCGAAGTTTTTAGCACGCCAATCCATGTCAAAGCTGTCGCCGCAGATAGAAGAGTCGCCCAAGTTGTCTCGCCGACATATCCATCCAAACCAAGATTAGATCCAGCCAAGTTACTTTGAAGACTTTACTTGTTTACTCCGCTTGCACCAGACGACATCTCAAGAAGATTTTGCTTAAGGATTATTCTGCGAACCATCCATAAGCAAAGGGGCAAAATGTGAGTGTAGAAAGTGCCTTCTACAAATAAAAGCATCCTAAAGGTGAAGCTG
>JAJJMA010183288.1:0-23581 GCA_023529015.1 Papaver nudicaule
AAAAAATACTTTCAAACTTCAAAATTGCTAAGGAAATTGGTTTTCCGGTAACACTTCACCACTAGAATAATCTTTCCGTTGCTGTTGGTGATTGAATGATCATGGATGTCAAAAAATGGTTCGTGGGTTTGAATGATCATGTGTTTTGATCAAGATAAGAAGAACAAAGATCAGAACAAGATAAGAGCAGACGAAGAACAACCGAAATGAAGATCTATTAGCCTAGACTCGGGGGCTTTTCAGTCTTTCTAGGTGTTAAAAGTGGGCCCTGACTCTGAGTTAACCACTGACATAACGGAATGGGGGGGCAGAATGAATGTTTTCTATTCTGGGGGGTGCAGTTTCAATGATTATTTTTTTGGGGGGCGCAGACCAAATAGCCCATTTATTTTTATACAGGAAAAAATTATGTTTGTTTACGTGGCCAAAAAATAAAATAAAAGTCAGTGAAGTTTGACTTGTTGACTATCTAAATTGCCCAGTTTCTGCACCATAAGAGCAAGCACTATGGTGGCCTAAGCCTTCTCTATTGAATAGAGAAAGGGGAAGGCAGAAATGGCGAAAAAATGGCAACCACGGTGGTCTTAGCTATTTGGAGACGGAAATTGGATTTCCGCAGCTTTTCTGTGCGGAAATCCGATTTCCGTAAAAAAAATTCTGCGAAAATCGGATTTCCGCACAGTCAAAGATTGACTTTTGACCGGCGGAAATCCGATTTCCGTAAAGAATAGGTTTCTAGACAGGAGAATTCAATCTGCAATGGTTTTGAGTGAACAAGTTTTGAGAATTTGAATTTTGTTCAATCTAAAAGAGTATGTTCTCAACATATATATATGCTTTGTTTGTATCTTTCAATTTGAATTTTCATAAAACGACTCTGAATTGTTTAAATAACTCAACATAATTTTCATTGATTTAGGAAAACAACTACAATACAATTTAAAGTCCTAAAAACAAAACAAACTACATTGCAAATTCATTATCTTGAGATCCATCCTGAGATTGAGATTCATTCAAATTCGTATTTGCCAAAGTCCTTCTCATAATTTCCTGACGTTTGAGGAGATTGTTCCTTTGCTCACAATGGTATCTACAATGGTCTTGAAGTATCATATTTTGAAGTATGTATATCTAGGTCTTGAAGTATGGAATAACAATTAAGATATTTTTTTCCCAAATCACATTTTCATTAAACTTCGAACATAAACATACTAATTGAAACTAACACATAAAACTTGGAACATAAACATTCTAATTGAAACTAACACTAATAAAACTTGGAACATAAACATACTAATCAAGGTTGATTACTTCATCATTGTCCGAATCATAAATGGTTTGGACTCCAACTCTCTTTCCCCTTTTCTTCAAAATTCTTCTTTTTCGTTCTTGATAATAATCTTGTTGAGTCGGATCCATGTTAGCAACATCCATATCTATTATAATTGTCTCTTCTTCCTCTTCGGATTGGTAAAAATCCATTGGGTTGTTTTCTTCAAGATTCACAAATGCGGCTTGTTGAAAGTTGCTTTTCTTCTCTTCTTTTCTTGCTAGCATCTTCATATAATACCCAAGTATTGATTTTTGTTCTTCGTCAATTTCAATACTCTCTTCTTCTTCTTCTACCTTTATAGGTCTTGAAGAACTTGCACCCCTTGAAAAACTTGATCCATTCCTAACGATTCCCGCTTCCCGATCTTTTCTTGCATTTTCTTCTTGTTTAGCCTTTTTCATTCCAATTGGTCTTGCCATCTCCTTGTATTTCCAATAACGTTGTCCATTAGGTAGAATTTCGACACCATCAACTAATTCACCGGGAACATGACCGTTATGGCTAGGATCACCAATATTTTGCTCATTAGTTAATTCATAATCATATCCGGGGAGAGTTTTTCTTAAAACTTCGTAGCACGCATCAAACTTGAATGGAGCTTTGTTGGCATACATAAATTGATCTCGACCTTCTCGGACCTAAACAAGAAGAGTAGTAGTAGTAAAAACGTTAGTATGCTTTCTAATTAAAAACTATTACGACTAACATTATGGGAAATATTTAATAGCTTACCAAGTCTTCATGTGATGCGCCACTTCTATGTTGTCGGTAAATACGGCCAACAATTCCAACATACTCCACAACTTCTTTTCGAATGTGATTTTGCCATCGATTTTGAATTGAACGTTCATCTCTTTCATTAGGATTTCCTGTACATCTCTTAAAAATGCAAAAAAATTTCCCCAAAATTGAGATCCATTTTGTGCGGCACCAACGGTTCCATCGCATGATACAAAAATAAAACAATTGGTAATGGCAAGATCTTCCTCAGGAGTGAATTTCCTAAACACCATTTTGATTTGGTGATGAAAAAAATTTGAAAATTTGAAGGGAGAAAGAATCAATAGAAACAAGATTGATTGGGGTGGATTTGTCAAAGAGAGTGAATTTTCTTATATAGAAGAGATCCCAACGGCTATTTTTTTTGAATTTTGAAAAAAAGAGTCGTTGGGGATCTGACGGTCATGAAAAAATAGAAAGATGGATGGTTAGATCTTGAGGTGTAGAGGGGGTGTGAGGAAAAAAAGGTCAAACGGTATTATTTATGGGACGGAAATCCAATTCCCGCATGAATTCTGGGCGGAAATCGGATTTCCGTAAAAAGTTTTCTGCGGAAATTGGATTTCCGCCCTGCGGGAATTGGATTTCCGCCTCGCTTCTCTATTGCTATTGCCTGCTACGAACCCGTAGCAGGCAATAGCAAAGCCAACCAATTTCTCTATTGAATAGAGAAATTTTGCACCATAGTAGTTGCATTTCTCTATTCAATAGAGAAGTCTCCCCAAATAGAGAACCATAGTGCTTGCTCTAAGCTGCATACCCCTAGCTGTCAACTGATTCACACACAGATTCTTGCGTACCAACTGCACTCTCTTCACTAGTTTTGAGCGACCCTGGTGAACCCATACTTAAATCCATGTTTACAGTCTCCATGGTTCTGTGAACTCAACTGAGATCAGCATCCTTTTTGTTATGATTAGAAGCATGTAGACGCGAAAAGCTCCCATCGTTCGAGAAATTGTTTAGGGTGGAAGCTGCAGCAGAGATGACCTGAGCAGTCTTTGTAGACGAAACTGCACGTTTTCTCTTTCTTCAAGATAGTGAAATCATCAACTTTAAGCTCTCTCATTTCGGGTCGCCGGACAGTCATATCTTTTACATAATCCCGCTTCGCATTGTTTCCACTTTTTCCATCCACATTAACTTTGTCATCTGAAACAGATTCATACGTCCTCTTTGTATCTCATTCTTTCTGGATCATATTCAGGCTTAAGCACCCAGTCCAAACAACCTCCTTCCTTGCAAGTTCATTCCGTTGCAAGGAACATAATCTACCATGAACAATGCAATTCTAACTTTGCCATCTGAAACAGATTCATCGTCCTCTTTCTAACTCATATCGCATGCAAATGAGCACGAACAAGAGCAGCATGACCTGCTGCAGAAACATCAAGTTGACCTAGAGAACCCCACATCGTCCTTCGACATCCTATTAAATGTAAAGTATGATTGTTAAATGAAGAACTAAAACTGCTTAGAAATTAAGAATAGTATGTTCATGATTATAAACATAAAAAGTGTTAGTTTTTCTAGAAACAGAGAAGGGATTTACATCCTCAAGCTTTCGACCATCACGAGAAGCTTGCTCTTGTGCACGCTTCAGGGCTTTCAATCGCCAGCTTGCACCACCATCTCCAACACCGAAGAAGACAGAACCGGGCTCCCAGGAACCTTCGTTTGGACATCATCGCCAGGGAACCCACCACAATCATTCTTAGAATATGGGTTCAATTCTCTAGGATTTAGTTTCTTTACATGAAAAGATACAAGGAATCCACATTCAGGGGGAAAAAAACATCAAGTGCGCGATACAAGAAAGGGGTGTGTCAGACCCGAAGGGCCATGAGCCACAACCTCTAAGTCATGCGCATGAAGTGATAAACATGAACCTGCTTTTATGCATAACAACACCAACCACTTGCCAAAACTGTGTACATCAAAACATGAATTCTTACCCTAGAAGCAGATAAACAGTATTTTTCAAGGAAAATCACTTAACTATCTCTTTTGGTGACCAGGGGCAGGATGATAATTGAAAATAATTTTTTGAAAACTAAATTATTTCTTGTGATACAGCACCTATATTTAGCATATTTCAATGTTTACCATAACGTACTGCGAATTGTATTTGCGCAATCTAAATTGTTTTTGCAGTGAGCAGAGTCGTCTCTAATATCTATAGCTTCTAAAGAATCTATGTTGGAAAATGCTGCTCAAGAAAAGTATTGTAAAGAATCTGATTCAATTAATTCCAAGATAGTGACTCATCTTGTCAGTTCTGCATCTTCAATCCATGCAACAAAATGTAATCCAAAATGTGGCACATGCAATAGAAAACAATGATATGCAATTTTTTCTTTAAGCACAGACACACCGAGCTATGACCAGTGTTCATAAGTTGGACCAACATGCTACCAGCCTAAATGTTTAAAAACATCTACTCTATGATACAACTGCAAAAAGAAAAAAGGTAAGTAAATTCACGATGACCTTACCCTTCGATCTCATCTAGGCTTCAGGAAAATTTAAGTTTTTGAGTTGATCTGCAGACAAGGAACTGATTAACAGAGATTTGGTGGCATCGGTCAGTGACAATTTCCTTCCGCGCATTTCTTTGAGAAACTCTAATGCTCTTGTCACATTATTTTTCTCAAGATAACCATTAATAATGGTATTATACGTCCAGGCATCTGGCGTGCAACCTTTATTTTTCATTTCAATGATCAGTTTTTCGGCTTCAACAAACATTCCTTCTTTGCACATGCCATTGATCATAGTGTTATATGTTACAACGTTCATAATTAATCCTTTCCTTGGAATTTCCAAAAACAATTGTATTGCCTCCTCGATGTTTCCAGCTCTGCACAACCCATTCAGAAGTGCACTATATGTAACTATATCCGGAGATATTCCATTAGATTGCATCTCAATTAACATGCTCTGTGCCGGTCTAACTCTTCCAGCCTTACATAGTCCATCTACCAGTGTATTATAGATAACATGGTTGGGTTTCAATCCCTTCTTATTCATTTTTTTAAACAGCTGAATAGCTTCATCCAACCTAGACCACTTACAGTATCCATGAATCATCGCATTGAAGCTGTAAACATCGTGTTCAAGGCCCTTATCCTCCATCGAGTCAAACAATTTGTGTGCCTCCTCATGTTTACCTGTCAAACACAGACCGTGTATCATGGAATTATAAGTGTATACAGTAGGTTCTTTGCCTACTTCGATCATCTCATCAAATATCTTGGAAGCTTCTTCCATCCTTTTTTCTTTACTCAGAGAATCTATTAATACATTAAAAGTAACTACAGTGGGCGAAATTCCACTCCCCACCATTTTATCATAATATCTTATTGTTTCCTTCCATAACCCTTGCTTGCAAAGTCCATTAATTAGAGTATTGTAAGTATATGAATCCGCAGAAATTCCTCGGCTAGATATGCCATCGAAGAGTCTAACCGCTTCACTTAACCTGTCAGAATCCAGAAGCCCGTGAACTAGAGAATTGTAAGTATATGAATTCGCAGACACTCCTCTACTAGACATGCTATCGAAGAGTCTGACCGCTTCACTTAACCTGTCAGAATTGCGAAGTCCGTCAATTAGACAAGTATAGACAATGACATCTGGAGCAATTTTTTTATCAACTACCATTTTAGTAAACAGATTCAGAGCCTCGTCCACTGATCCTCTTTTGCACAGTGTGTCTATGATCACACTATAACAAACAACATTAGGTTCGCAATTCCATCTAGCCATGTTCCTCAGAAATTCAAGAGCATTCTCTAATTCACCAACTCTACAAAGCCCAGTTATTATTGTACCACATGTTATGGTATTCGGTTGAACTCCCCACACAATCATTTTATCAAACAGCTCGCGAGCACACCGAACCTTCCCTTGCATACACAACCCTTTGATCAAACTACCAAACGTGATGACACTAGGATCATAACCCCTTTTCAGAATACTACCAAACAAACTAAACCCATACCCAATTTCCTTCAACTGACAACAACAATTAATCAAAATGTTCAAGGTAACATTATTTGGTTCAATTCCAATATCATTCATCTTCTTATACATTGTGATTACATCCAAAGGAAATCCAATTTTATAAACTGAACTAAGTGCATAATTAAACGCAGAACTAGATGGTAGTGGAATCATCGTTAGCAGATTGTTAAAGTGATTCCAAACATCATCTAAGTTGTCAGTTTTTTGAGACTTGCAACGATTATTAATCACTACATTTTCAAGATGGGATGTTTTTACATATGATAATAAGCTGTGGATATGATTGTGGAGAGGGGTGATAAGCGGTGATGTAGAAGAAGGGTGTTTAGAGATTACCTTTCTCAGGAGTAAAATCATCATGGTTTTTCAGCTCTATGATCGAACAGATTTGGCCACTGAAGACGACATAAGAGGAGGGTCTTTATGGAAATGAGGCCTGGCCCTACAGAGGTTTCAAATGAAAGGGGAAACTAGTCTCCCAGTGCCTACTCATTGTATGCACCCCTCTCACTTGTATGAACTAAAAGTGATGCTATATTTGACATTCAACTTCATCGTTCTGCTTAGCGCTCACGCCATCTGGACCCTTCATCTGGGATGTGTGGAACTCGTTCTGTGTGATATGGGTCTCGGCTGAATGCGATGACACTCAACTTCATCATTCTGCTTAGCACTCACACCATTCAGACCCTTCATCTGGGATGTGCGGAACCCGTTCCTGTGTGATATGGGTTCTGGCTGAATGCAATGTACCAGTACTTTAGTGACATGTGTCCCTGAATGCTAAAAAGAGTGCTAAAAGTGAGTGTTAAATAGCATTTTCAATGAACTAAATACCAATTTATGATAAATTTCTAATCCCTAAAAAAGTTCCCTCGAACCAGAATGGACCCAGGAAAGAAATGTTATGGGGTCAAACTAGTTGAAGTCGGAAATTATATTGTCGTCCTAGATGACGGTCGGAGGCCGCCCAAAATTTTTAGGGTATTTTGATACTAAAGTTGCGGCACAAATGATAGAAAATTTTAACTAATGTTAGTTAGTCCTATGATATTTTGTATTTTATCATCACAAAATTTCGACATTTATAACAATTTTATGCTATATTTACAATTTTTATTTTTACCTTATACTTTGCACCCACACATCTATATATTTATAATTCTACCAGCATATTCAAACTAGATATTAAAATCCTGGTGGAGTTGGGTGCACCCACATGCACCCACCTAAGTCCTTCCCTGCCCTCGAACATTCATTTGACCTTCCAAAAAATAATTTTCTACAAAAAAAAAAAGTTACAATTATATCACCATAAAAATAACCTTACAAATATAATTTCAATTATCACTAAAAATTTAAGGCAAAGCATGCCCAAGATTCCTCGCTATTCCGATTGAGTACGATGTCACCTGTGGAGTACCGATCTATTCTCAAATACAGGATGATTATTCCCCTATATCCATTGGATGGACGTTGCCCTGCTTGTCTTACAGGGTGTTTCGACGCCTATGGAGAACATGCAGTCCATTGTAAGGTAGAGCCCGGTTTCAAACATAGACATGATCATGTGAGGGACACTTTGTATGATGTGTTATGGAGAGACAGAATTTCGGCGAAGAAAGAAGCGGCTGTCAACTTTTTGACAGATCCACTAGAAGGGCGATCAACACTCAGCCAGCGGATGTGCTTATTTTTGGGTGGGCTAACGGGAAACACGCATGTGTCGACCTTACTGGGGTCTCCCCGCTAGTGGGCCTAGGACATGGCGCATTCACAGTCGGACAGGCGGCACTGAGAGCTGCCTCAGGTAAGATAGCGAAGCATGAGAAAGTGTGCCAAGATAACGGACATGCCTTTATTCCCTTCGCTTTTGATACGTTTGGTTTCTTAGCTCCAGAGGCGGTTGAACTTCTCAAGATGGTCCAGAAAGTCATGCACAGCAATGTCATTACTCCCGGATCGAGAGAGTTTATCTTTAAAAGGATAGGGTTTGCAATTCAAAAGGGCTTGCGGCGTCGCTTGTTGCTCGCTTGCCTGCTACGTCGTTGTAATTTATTTTACTTCCTAATAATAAGAAAATTATAGTTTTCCTTTGAAAAAGATTCAATTATCACCGTAAAATTTTAGGTTAAATACAATTTTCACTAGAAAGTTCAATTATCACCATAGGATATTTTGATAACCTACAGTTTTCACCAATAACCACGTTTGTAAATGGTGAAATCCGAAATTATCAACCTGTTCAGAGGTGATAATTGTAATTTTTTCAAGTTATACCTACCTACAAATGATGAAATCTGCATTTATCACATGTTCGAAGAATTCACTAGAATTTTCAGAAAGAAAAAATGTCGTCCTAATAAGAAACTTAATAAGAGAGAGAAAGTTATAACACAAATCTTTAACTTAAAATATACTCCCTACGTTTCAAAAAAATAGATCAGTTTGGCTTTTTTCCTACTTTTTCCTACAAATTAGGAAACTTAATTAAACTAAAAATATTTGACTTAAACTTTTTTTTTTATGATTGGTTTATTGTTGACATGTGTCATGGGTTAACAAAGAAAAAACAAGTTTAAGTCAAATATTTTTAGTTTAATTAAGTTCCCTAATTTTTAGGAAAAAGGTAGGAAAAAGTCAAATTGGCCTATTTTTTTGAAACGGGGGGAGTAGTAGATATTGTATTTTAGTTAATAAAAATCAAGATGACAACTAATATAACTATTACTCCCTGAGCTGACGAAAGAGTCTTTTCCATATAGACATAATCTAGCTGGGGCCGCATAACAGAACTCCACCCACTTAGAAATAAAAGGACAGTGTTTCGTTACCTCTCTAATCAATGCAGATCTGCTTACAAGATTGAAAGCATTAGAGAAATCAACCAAGAGCATGTATGTATTCGTTGAGTCACTCTTCGCCTCAAGGAGCCTGTTGACCGCATGAAGTATGGATTCACCCCACACCAAACTGAAAGTCACTGAGGTAGCTCTCCATCTCTTTTCCAACATGTGAAGCAGCAACCCTAGAGACCAAGCGCCTCCAAATAGTACCTACAACGATGGGACGAATGCCCCCCCCCCCCCCCCGGGCTTGAGCAAGGGGGTAAGGGGAGATGAAGCTACAAAATCTCCCAACATTAAAGGACAACCACCGGCAAGCCATATGTTTACTAGTTCGGTAATGGACTCAATGAACTCATCTGACACTGCAGCCGTAGACCCGCTCAAGGCGTCGATTAAGTGCTGAGCTCGAAGGCCATCTCTCCCACATGAGGTCTGAAAAAGCAGGGGTACCGAAATACAACCAACTTTTCGTTTTGGCTCGTGAGACTTATGGTCAGATCTGGACGATCTCAAAAATCAATATCCAGACCTGTTAACCTGAGTTTGGATCTCAAAGGATCAGTCCGACACAAGACAAGGTCTTGGTAAATCCAATGGATGAATTGGGGACAACGATCAGGTTTATTAATAACGTACTTCTTGTGTTTGCTTTAATTATATAATCAGAGAATATAATGTGGAAAGTAAAGCACACAAGACACCAGAGATTTTTTTTAACGAGGAAACTACGACCTATAGAAAAACCTCGGGACCTCGTCCAGATTGAACACCACACAGTACAAACTGTCTACAAACACTAGCCTACTATAAGACGGTCTGGAATGTAGCAGAGATCAATTTCAACCCTCCAAGCAAACTGGCTACTGTCGCACCCCTTACGTCTCTAGATCCCCCGCATATCTTCACGCACTTGATTCCCCTAGCTGACGTCCTTTACAGGCCTAGGAGTTGCTTGAACCGATGTTAAAGGCTTGTGTCAATAATTCCGGCTTTGCAACCTCAATTATTAACTGTATGTTTGAACTGTCCTTTATCAGTTTTACATACACAAAGTGACTTCATTCGGATTGCTCCAGGTGATACGGAAATCTACTTACAAGCGGGGGCTGACAAGTAAACCGAGTAAACTATGCCCAACTTGTCTCTACCTCAGTTGTAAAAATAATCACTTAAGAAACTTATACAACTGGAGCTAACTAGGTCTTACAACACCGAGTGCAGCCGTGCGTTGCTTCCTTTCAACCCTGTGTGTAACGTATCAGTTCTTGAATAGCCTTACATCAGAAGAGAAGGATCGTAGAATAGACAAGAACGTGATCAGGTTACCAAGGTTACAGGTTAATCCGATTTCAACCACTAAGGTCTCAATCTCCTACCTGTGCTTCCCAACTCTCAAGAGAAGTCTTTATAGTCGTTAGGTAATTCCCACAGAGGAACTGCTACCTTATAGAGGATGACTATACCACAACAAGCATTCACCGAAGTCAAAAGAGTTTACGATCAATTCCACAGAGAATCTTCACGTATGCTTGATGCTTGTGGTTTTCGTTCTAGAAACCTCTATTTATAGCACTCAATAAGATAGGTTGCTTAAGAATGAAGCAACTAGTTACTTGTTCCACAAGTTTAGCAAGTGCCCGTGTAAAACGAACCCGTTACTTAACTTGCACACAAAGAAACCTAGATTTATCTCAATTGGAAATCTTTATCATTTATCTGCCAAGTGTTTTGTTAGCTCAAAAACACTTCAAGAATGATATCCAACAGACCAGAGATAATCTTTATCTTATTGACACATTGAGAACCGTTAGATGAACCATATAAGATATTTCGTGATAACCAAGTCCAACTAAAAGATAAAAGAGTCAGAGTTTAACCCGTGTGAAAATCCCAGAGAATATTCACTTTGGACGGTTCGCAAACCTTTCATCTGAATCACGACCAAATGCATCGAATCTGAGGTTCACGTAATAGTACGCGTGCAAATTGATGATTTGGAACTCAGGAGAATTCCCAAGTCACTGTTCACGAACCGGTTCGGGAACCGTCGTTATTCAGATTAGGGTTTAACTTGGATCCGCTGGAAGTTCTGGACTAGGCCAGTACTTAGACGTGTTAGACGCCCTCGGCTATAATCCACTGGACTCTTGCTCAAGAGTACTCCTTTAGATTCACCCATATCCAACAAGTGATTTGCAAGCAAACCATTTCAATGGACAAATGGTATCGAATCTATCTCATGTATTCTTGTAACCTTAGTATTCGTGGGAACAAATACCAACATAACACATGGTCATGTAGACAAGAACACTATCTCAATCGCTATTAGTATCTCTACTAAAGTAGCCGATTATTTCGAAAGATAGAATAAGTAGAATAGAAGAATTTCCATACAAGTCATAACTCCTACTAACTTTTTGTCGATGAAGAATAATTGATGTCTTCTTTGTCTTCACAGTCTTCGTCTTCAAGGTCTCTACTACTTTGTCTATATCCCAATTCCGAAATCTAAACTCTAGTAGGCTAAATCAAGAATTGTGTTTTGACACCTAAAACTGACAACCAGCTTGACATACCAACGCTAGTGGGTTTGACCGGACAATGCCCTAACAAGGTCCCCTTGGGAAAACTCCTCGGCTTGTTCAGAACCAAATCCTTAGATGCAATGAAGGATGGTTGCGCTACGGGATCCGTTGGTATTAATGGAGGAGCTACGTGAGGGTACTTGGCCTCCAGTTCTTCCAGAGTCCCTGAGTTGGGCGGATCCACACCAATGGAATTCAGGGTACAAATAGCAGCTGTGTAGAGTCCATAACTCAGCCTCTTACGACAAAGTCGTATGTTAATTGCCTCTTGATCCTCCTGCGTCTTCAACTGATGTGTTCTATTGTTCTTATGCCACAATTGTTCTAGAGAAGCTTGTTCTTCCAAAGCTCTGTGGAGCAAGGTAACACAACCATTGGGTTTATACCACCTTTTCAGAGCAAGTTGTATAGCCGCAATCTGAACAAAATTCATGTTGCTGGACTGTTCTTTCGTGCTATTCTTGGGAAAGTAAAGTCGGAGAGTGCAAATGGGAAAGAGAAGCAGCTGAACCCACAGGGAAATATCTATAGGATTGTTAACCACACTCTGAATCGCATCATTAAAGGTTCTGGCAAAAAGAAGCTTACACTTAGCGGGGATGCTAGTGACGGTGGGGATTTGCCTCTGCAAGACTTGGTCTAATAGCTCCAGGTTAAGGCTAAGAACAATATCGGTTACCGCGTCAGCAGAAACCTCAATGTTCTCACCAAGTGGCGGGGCTGGACATGGAATTCCATGCACCAAAAATCCGCACACTTTCCATTCCATGGGCGTAGAATCACCTCCCCGTTATGCCTACAAGATTTACTCCAAGCCCACACCTGCATACAAGTGGGACACAACCACATCTTCATACTCCGTAGAGTGTTTTCCCAAGCTTGGAAAACACCGAAATTGCTGCTAATAAGTTGTCGACATCTCTCATTTTTCTCTTCATTAGGATAGTGTTTTTGCCGTAAGTGTTTTATCAACGAACCATGGTTGTATCTGTTAGAGCATTGCTCGGTTGAACCCACTGATGTTGCTATCTCAAGTCAGTTGTCAAGTTTATGAGACAAAAACACAATCCTTGATAAGTTTACTCTACAACTCGGACTAGGATAGTTCTAGGTAATCGAGACGAAGACTGATGAAGACGAAGACCGAAGCTTATTACTTGATAAATCATAACGTCCTCGCTGAAGGTTAGAAAGGTATTCCCTTTCTGTATCGTTTTTA
Organism: Papaver nudicaule; assembly: GCA_023529015.1. Taxonomy (NCBI): domain Eukaryota; kingdom Viridiplantae; phylum Streptophyta; class Magnoliopsida; order Ranunculales; family Papaveraceae; genus Papaver; species Papaver nudicaule. The sequence continues at coordinate 12,793 of JAJJMA010183288.1, forward strand.
CCATTTCTATCATACCAATAGTCTATGATGTTGTTTATATGATCCGAAGGTATTCTAGGATTTTCGCCTTTGCATTTGTCACTCTTGTGATAATTTGTATAGGTAGAGTATGTTGAGTTGTCTCTTGAAACAACCCCAACGGTGAACGCGTTCATGAACGCGTACATGTACATATGCCACCTTTGGGATTTCAGAGAACGAGCTAAGTCTGTATGAACGCGTACATACAAGTTCAAGAATTCTCCTGAATTCTCCTGAACTCTAAGGACTGCTCTGTGTACGCGTTCACATAAGCCATGCGAAAACTTCCAACTTCCATATTTTGAAGTTTTCGGCCTAGACATAATCAGTTCTCGGACTTGTCGTGACTTGGCCCATGGAATTCAACAACTTAATCCAAGCGATGTCCAAACAAGCATTGGACCAGAAGTCGCGAACCTTCGAACAAGGTTGAGTCTTCTTTAACTTTTAGCTTAGTCCAAAGTTCTTTGAAGATTGAGAATGGGTATTCAAGCTATGGATTTTCCTAGTTCCGGAACTTGCTTGAGCCCTACTCAAGGTTGCTTAAACTTTAAGCAAAGCCTCCCTTGGTGATCACTATAAATAGACGACCTTCTGCAGGATACAATCTCAATCCTCTACACATCTGTGTATCCTTACATAAAGGTTGGTCGTCATCTCGAAGTCCTTTTAGGACTACGACTATTGAAAAGACTTCACTTGAGGATCGTGAAGCACAGGTCGGAAGTAAAATCGCATCATGTATCTTGGGTCGATTGAATTCTTTCAATATTATCACGACCAAGATTTGATAGAAACTTCGTAAGGTAGATCTTGTATCGTAAACCCTAGAAGTTCCCAAATGCAAATCACGAACTAGGTTTCATACTAAGTTTGTCTCGCGTTCGGAGGTAAAGTTGTTTAGGCTAGATCAATAAGCCCTATTCAACATATCGATTTCCATTAACCTTGACTTTAAGTTTAAAGGAAATCACAATCGTATTCTCGTTTAATAACTTGGATACTTTTAGGCGTCCTGTTAGAGGCAGGGTAGCGCTAGTCTTCACGAAGGGAAGTGAAGCAACTCCTAGGCCTATAAAGGACGTCAGCTAGGGGAATCAAGTACATATGATACTGCGGGAGCCAAGAGACGTAGGAGCACATTGGTAGCTGAATTGCTTGTAGGGTGAATTCAGTATTGATACAGTCCAGTCCGAAGTCTGAGAGTAGGCTAGCGTCTGTATACCGTTCATACTAAGGGTGTTCACATCTGGACGAGGTCCCGGGGTTTTTCTGCTAGGTTTGCAGTTTCCCCGTTAACAAAATTCTGGTGTCTTGCATTACTTTTCCCTTCCGCATTATATTGTCTTTGATCTATATAATAGAAGTAATTGCAAGTTTGTTGATTCATAACCTTTGAGTGAATCCATCTCTATTGAGATCTACAAGAACTATGTTCTTGTTAGGGTTCGATTCTCTGAATTATACTCAGGTTGTTGTTTGAATATTGATTTGTGAGTTCGTTCAAACAACCATAATCAACCAGGTTCACGAAAACAAAAAGTTGGTGGTGTATCTCGGTATCCCCGCTTTTTCAGTATCCCCTCTTATCAATTCCATTTTTGCATCCATCAAAGCCTTGCTGGGGACATCAAAACTTACCTTCTGTTGGTACATTTGCATGGGACGCATGGGCTGCAGGAAGATGAGCAGGAGTTGAAGACACAGTTGAACCTTCACCTTCTGTTGATACCTTAGCATGGGACGCATGGGCTGCAAGAAGATGAGCAGGAGATAAGACGCAGTCGAACCTTTACCTGTTGCAAATAATAATTGATTTGAAGGTGGATGAACAGGATCTCCAGTACATGCAGATGATTGATACGCAGAGGAACCCGGTGTGATGTTAACAGCAGCAGAAGGTATCGTCGTAGGAGTTCTCGGCAAGCTTATGACGGGATATTTTCGAACATAAACACTTCGAACTGCAAGCAATGGAGATACACCATGGGAAGGAGTCACTGCAGAATATTGAAGAGAACCTTTGGTCGTGGAAGTTGATAACCTGGTTTTGTCCGGTGGCATCTTCCGTCTGAAAACGCCATTGATGCCAGAAGAAGAACTCAAGGAACCAGCGCCATGAGAGGATATCTTTGCAGAAGATTGAACCAGTGATTTCCCGTTATTTCCCTGGGCAGTAGCCGTTGCAGCAGATCGTGTGCAGACCATTAGCAAGCCGGTTGCAGAAATATGAATCACAGCAAAACCCTAATAATGGTGGAATGAAAACTCTGTCAAAAAATGGGGTTATACAGTCCGTTCAAAAGCTAGGAAGAAGGAGAATAGGCAGATAAAGCCTGGAAGAGATGAAAACCCGAAGGAGAAAAGGGTTGATCAGATGAAACCTCAATTCCTTTTTTTTAGGTGCACAATTTTATTCATAAAAAAAAAAGAGAGTGCACTTCCCATTGCAAAAACCACCAAAGCAATAGCCAAAAAACAAGATAATTGAACAAAGAGAAAATTGATTCCAACAACAACAAGAAAAGCAGAAACAACTCCTTCAAGCCCAAAAGAATCCTAAGAATACTTTTTGGCAGAAGTGGATGATCTTTTCTTGCACCCAAAATTCTCATGGTTAGATACTCCATCTCAAGCAAGTTTAGTCGCCTACTTGTCAGATTTTAAAGGGTGGCATCTGTCAACAATATTACTAAAGATACTATTTACCTCATTATCCCTCTGTTCCTTTAAAGATTAAATGATGCAGTGAGTTTCATAAGGTTTTATAAATTCTACTTTCTACCCATAGGAATAAATTTTGAAACCTCTATAACCGACTTCATCTTCTCTACCTTCATTGCTTGTATGATTTCTTTCAACGTCTCACAAGGGTTGAAATAAATGTAAGAAGTTAGGAACCATCGTTTGTTTATAATATTAGATATCTTTGGGAGGAAATGCTCAGCTGAAGCTTTTGCATCAAGACCTATAGAACCAGCTTCTGCAGACAACCAGGTGAGATTTTAACTTCAACTGGATCTTACACGGTGCTCGAGCCATCGTCAAAGTCCTTGAACACTTAATAAAATACACATTGATACATATGCTGATCAAATTGCACAACAATTGAACTAAAAGGAGTAAAGCGGTTGCAGCACTTATTCAAACTCATGAATTAAAAGCATGAAATCTAATTCATTATCGATACTTTTATCAAGAGATTTTTATCATAAACTAAGAGACATTTCTTGGTAAGTTTGAATCATATCTTTATTTTCAATACCAAAAATCAATGGAATAACCCTTAACTACTAACCAATCTAAGTAACCAATTACTCACCAATTTTCTTGAAGCTAGATATCATTTGCAAGAAAATTGGTCCTTTCCAAATGCGTTGAGCCATAAATTGGGAAATCGATTTCATTTGGGATTTTATTTCAAACTGGGATACAAAATATCATCGGGTCAGGGGAAATTATTATACTACAATAATCAATCTTACACGGGCGGTACAAGTGATATGGGCTGCCTACATAACAGGCACTCCTTGAATTTTTTCTGCACGAGGTCCAAACACTAAGGATGAGATGAATGACCACGATATGGGAAAAAACTCAACATTTTGCCTTCATCATATTCTTCAAAACAGTACCAAGACTCTTTCTCGCTATCTTCCTGCGTGGTGTATGGATTCCTTGGTAGCATAATTGCTTTCTCTTTGAGCAGAAAGAAGTTCTTTATCTTCTTCCGATAGTAGTAAACTGCATCCGCAGTAGTGCCCGTTGGAGATCATATATTATCGGATGATCGCAATGGCAAAGTGGGGACAATACTGGTGGCGGATGACGGGTCATTACAGATGGTATCACAGCATCAAAATTCGCAAAATGGTAATCTTTGTATTCATAGTTACGCAAAATGGAAGCATCAAAATTCGCTCAACTCGTGCATACACACCATCATGGATTATGTCAAGAACTAGGGGAAAATCTTGGTTAGAATTCACATAACAACTTAATGGAATTAAAGCTCACACGAATTCCTTCCCCTTTGATGTGGTAATATCGTTTCTTAATTAGGAATTCAAATAAATTACATTAAATAATTTCGAATTTTAATTTGAATCTAAAGGTTTTGATTAGAATTGCATGTTACTGTTGAATCATTAAAAAAATTCTTACAAATATATATATACGTGTGAGTTATTTATAATTTATGTGATACCACATGTATCACATATAACACAAAAAAATGTATATCTTTTTGTAGAGGTATAAAATCTGCATAGAGATCTCATACCTCACAGCCATTGATTATAACTAAGTGTAAAGGGTATATATTATGAATCGAGATTAAGTTATAGATCGAGTTTAACAAACAAAATACATTGCAAAGCATACAATGAAGAACTAGAAATTGTATTAACTATCAATATATTACAATTTCTGTAGGTGATTATACTAACATGAAATGAGCTTAAGGACTGGAGGAGATTGGTGCTCAATGGCTTACCTAGTCTCTCACCAAGGTCCCAAAGTCTTATCAAAATTCCAACCCTTACAAATGAATTCGAGCTCGCTATATATAGTGCGAAATACAAAGTGGGATACAGTTAATAAGACAAACTACACAATCGTGGGTGTCAGACTTTGTCAAGTAAGTCGGTTCATGTATCTAAGATTTTCTCTATATCGAGTAATAGTGCAGGTTCGATCTTAATCTTCGATCAATGATTCCTTTTTCGATTGCTTTCTTTCCTAAATCACAGTTGAGTCCCCGTCTCAATCTTTGGTAACGTAGTGGGATCGAGGCTGATTCTCAGTCACGCGTCTGATAGTTCTCCTTTTGTTATTAATGCTCCAACTACTATATCTGGTTTTCCATCCCCTTCATTGACTCGAGGTTTCTTCTTTACACGTGTACGGTGTTGACTTGTTTGATTAGACATTTTATAGTTTATCTGATTTGACTTTTATTCTCATCTATGCTTCGCACAGAGACCTTGTTATTCTACTTCCTCTCTTAGATGCTGACACATTACCTCGATGGTTTTACCCCTACTGTTTTCCTCTTTTCTTATCACAATATCGAAGATATGTGAGAACGAAACTCTTCATCTTCTTTCCTTCCTCGACATGTGCCCCATTACCGCCAAAACTGATGTCCTGCTGACACACGTTCTCCATGCCTGAAATTACCGCCCTCCTTTTGACCTCCTTATGGGAAGGGCCGGTTACTACTCTTTTATTATTTAAAAAATTTCTTCTCCCTCTAAAACTTCTCTTTCTTCTTCTTTCGAACTTCTTTTCCTTCTTCTTCTCTGTTCTCTGCAATTTTCTAAAGTTCTCATCTTTAGGCTCAATGCTTGATTGTTTATATCAAAATTCTTGAGTACCCACTTCTCCAAATTCTCTCTAGATTCATAAAGGTAACTTTTTAGTGATTTTTTCACATAGATTTCATTTAGGGTTTTCGAAAGCTTATACCACTGTACTGTCGTTTTTCAGGTTGGCTCCGGTAGGTCTTCCCAGCTTAGTTTTCAGCTGATGTTGCCTCATATGACTTTTGTTGATCAGATTGTTTTAGTTTTGATGATTTCTAAAGCTAGGCATGACGTGACTGGATTCAGGGTTACTTCTATTGATTCTTCAGGTAATAAGCTAACTCTTGGACTGATCAATGAGTATGGGTGTGATGCGGATCGAGTGGTGGTGATGACCCATCAATTGTTTGCAAGGATTACCCTTCTCCTTTATAAAGCTTTTAATCCCTGTTCCTCGATATTGTTTCTTCCATGACTAAGTCTCGAGGGATATATAATGCAGTTGAAGTGTTGTTCGATCCAATTAATAAACAAATGGATGAGGCTTTCGAAAGGAAAGTCTAGTCTTCACATTGATGGTCTTCCCGAAGGTTCGAAATCGAAAGATTATTTTACTACTGCGAACTTCTTTAAGCATTATCGTGTGCGCCTCACCTTATATAACAAAGCTTCTCCCCGAGGGGTTCAATTTGCTCCTCGAGATGAGGTGAAGAATTTTTTTTCCGGATTTTTCTTTCCTGACTATTCCATGGATCAAGATTGGTACACCGATCCTCTGTTGTTCGAAGGGCATGTCTTGCTAGGCTGAAGAGATGAATATCGGTTTATGATTCGAGCAGATTTCGATGCTGGCCATCAGTTCATTACCCTTGATCTTTTCACTTTATATTTTTCCGATGAGGAGCAACAATTATCTCAAGAGAGAATTTTATCGAAGAGGAAATGAGCTTCTCCAGGGTAATTTTTGTTATAGTTCCGGGTTTGCTCCTTATTCTTTCTCTTCGTCTTTTTACTTTGATTTGAATTTTCCAGGAGAGTGATGTTGAAGGAGTTCCGAAGAATCCAAAACGAGTTCGAACAGAAAGGGGGACAATCGATCAAGTAACAAACACCATCTGCCATGAGTGTGCTTTTTAGGTGTTAATACTTGCCTTAGTTTTTTTCCTGAGGGATTGTTCATTATTCCGTAGAGCGAAGTTCCCATTGTTGAGGGATCGAATAAAGCTTCTGTGTTACGATTTACTTTCCCTGGTTCGAAGGATAACCTAGTGAAGTCTGAGAAAGGTATTAAAAGGATCAAGAAAGGTATATCGAAAGGAACTAGAGATGTGATGTCCATTGGTATAACTGGTAATAAATCTTCTAACATAATGGTTGGTACAAAGACTGAAGACGAAGGCTGCAGCAAAATGGTGGATGCGAAGTCTTCCAGGATACACAAGATAAAAACAGACTTATGTTGGGTGATTAAGTCTGATCCTGGCATGCTTAACAGGGCCATTTTCCACTAGTGATAGTTGCGAAGAATGATAAAGTCATGGATGTGAAGGTTGATTCATGAAAAGGCAATACTTCTGTCGTAAACTTAGGCAACGATATACCTAGTGCAGTTATTTCTGCTCCTGGTACTACCTCAGCCCATGCTCCTACTATTACCTCGTCTTCTGGTCCTTCTACTGCCACTCTTCAATATGAAGTTACTGCTGATACTCTTTTAAAGACATCTATGCAGAACTCCACTATAACTTTATATCGAAGGGACTCGATTGCATTGACCGATACTCTAAACTTAGAGGATCTGCCTCAAGGGTCTCATATCTTTACTCATCATGGCGGTTATGGGTTTCACGGAACTTATTTGTTTGCAGATATAAACAGAGAATACTATACTGCTAAAGCCTTCAAAAACTTCTCGATGAAAAGCCTGATCTGATTGAATATCCAAGGGATTTGTCTGCTTATTTCGATAATCATGCTCGTGATCCTGAGATGTTCCTTCTTGATTGGGATTAGATCCCGAGTTATTGTGAAGTAAAAACCGATGGGATTATGAAAGTAAATATTCTCGCTTTTATTGCTACTGCGTTGTTCATTCTAGTTATTTATGCCTGAAAATAGCTCGTATGTTTACTGGAGAGTGTCTGGAAGATGCAATTGACCCTCGAAGTCCATGGATGACTTGGGATCAACACTTGGCGTTCTTCAAATGGTAGCTAAATAAATTCCTTGACTTTATTGTTCCTTCGAAATATTTTTGATGATGACTTTTCACTTTCTCTTGTGCAGGATCATTACCATAAGGTGTGCTTACAAAACTACTCTTGCATGAGACACGAGGATGTCTTATATTTTGAACAGGATACCATCAAAGCGAGGAACGAAGTTACTAAGCTTAAAGGTAAATTTCGATTTCTTTCTTTCTTTTATATCCCCTTCGTGGGTCCTAAATTCTTTTATATCAATTCCAAAAGAGAATTGAAGGAAGAAATGGAGGCTCTACATCGAGCTAACTTGGCCCTTGACAAGGAGCAAGCTGTTAAGAAACGTTCTGAAGCCAGGGATAATCGAGATTACCGTCGAAGGAAGAGAGTCCTTGCTGAAGATAGTCTTGCACGATAGAAGGAAAATAATCGAAGATCGACTCAAGATGCTCAACAGTTTCAAATTGACATTGATCGATTGACTAGCTAGGGAGCGAGATGGTGCTTGCAGGGATCAAGTTATTCATGCCTCTGGTCAAGCAGTAATTGATAATTTAGATTCAGAGTTTAGGAATGAGAGAATTCAAAATATTGCTCTAAGCAAAGAGAACAAAAGGGTGATAGAAGAGAATGATGGTTTGAAGAAAGGTTATAATGAAGCCAACTCAGAGCTTGCCGAAGCTCGTAAGTCCAAGAAGCATGTCTCGAATCTATTAAATGGTGCTAACATTGAGATAGTACAGTTGAAAAGGAATCCTGAAATTGATCTGGAGAGAGAGATTTTTATATCTCGTGTTACCAATGCCGAAGAACTTACCGAATATATAGTGACGAAATAAAGTACGCTACTTGCCTTCTTATGTTAGATGTTTTTTTTATGTATTTTCCTTGAAGTGGTTATTGATATTTGCTTTCTTGGCTGTAGGTATTGAGGTTGAGGCGTCAGCTGAAGCAGGCTAGAAATGATAGGGATTCTGCCTTTACCCATATGAGAGAGCAATTGAAACTTAAGAATAAATTCAAGAAAGAGGTCGAAGACGGTGCCAAAGGGTTGATTAAAGAGCAAGGTGTTCATCATGAAGCCAAAGAAAGTCTAAGGACAGCTATCGAGGCTCTCGAACATGGATAATATATCAACAACGGTGTGACTTGTTTGATTAGACATTCTATAGCTTATCTGATGTGACTTCGATTCTCTTTTGTGCTTCGTACATAAACCTTGTTATTCTTTTTCCTCTCTTAGATGCTGACACGTAACCTCGATGGCTTTACCCCTATACTTTGTATTATATATTGTATAACAACTTCAGACTATATATATATTAGAACAAAGCAGGATGCTTCTTACGAATCTGAAATACTAGCTTGTTGAAAAAAGAAAACTCCATAAAAAACAAATTGATGCAAAAATCTTTACTTTTAAGTAGTTCTTTTTGTTTAAATATCCGCTTGTTACTTCTTCTATCAAACGATAGATATTTTTTTAAGGCCCCATTTTTATTGTTTCGTCTAGAGGTCCATAAAAGTTTGGTACGGCTCTAGGTAAGTTTTATCTCTTATGCAAGTTTTAGATTACCATCACTGCCATCCACATCCTCATTCCAATACAACCAGTACCACTACCAACCATTCATATTCCCATTACCATCTTTATCATTCAATTCAATACTGACCACCTCGACCATTTCCACTACTTTCATATTCGCACAATCATCACCACCAACATCATTGTGCATCATCACTCGACAACAACAAAATCAACATGCTCAACAATACAACATCCAAACAAGTTTTGAATACTTCATCCTACTGAAAATTCCAACTGAAGACCTTAGCCTATGTTGCTTCACTCTCTGACATATATGAATTACAAGAAAAAAAAAATTCATACCCTTGTCTAAACTTTCAATATTGCCCTCGCAATGACCAACGAATTCATCTGTCTTTATTCCCAACTACAACATGTCCCATTAACCACCACATCTCTCAATACACGCACCATACAAATATCTGTAGGATGAAATGCACCAACTGAAGACTGGATCAAGATATATTCTGACGGCGCAACCAAAGGAAAAAATAGGGTCATCAGGTGTAGGAGTAATACGCAGGAATCACAAAGGAAGCACTATATATTGCAGCATTGGCTGCACCACTTGGAATCACAACAACGTTAGTGTAAGAAATTTGGGCTTTCCTACATGCAGCAAGAATAACAAGAACCAATTTGAAGCCTTATAAGGAGGCGAATCAGGAGGCGGATGGACTAGCAAACCATGTAGTAAAAAAATAACTTCAGCTAGGGAAAGACGTCTCAACATACGTCTAGGATTATCCCATGCCCATATTTTTTTAATGCAATTATAATGGATGATCAAAAGGGACATACATTCCCCCAGAAATGTACCTGTTCAAGTTCTTTTGATAAACATAACCTCTTTTTTTTTTATAGATAAAGGTGCAAAAAGAAATTACAAACTGCTGCCAGTATGACTAACACTATGGTTTAGCCTTGCAAGGCTACCGTAAGTGTCATTGTTTAAAACAGAAAACATAAAACTAGGAGGATAACCAGCTATCTGACAGGCAGCTTTTGTATTTAAGCGAGATTTCAATTCAATTGCTGCCTGATTAGCTGAAATAGAAACTAAGTTACAACTAAATGTTTTAGTACAGTTATAAAAGTTGAGTTCTTTAAAGTCTTCCTAAGTAGACTGGGCCTGCCAGTTTAGGTTCAGAGGTTTCCCTTCCAACAACTTGATAAGTCTGTTACAGTTGCAGTCGAAGTCGATGGCTCTGAAGTTTACAGCAACACCCCATCTCCACGCTTCCTTAGCAGCCTCAACCACTCCATGATCAAGCGTCTGGGTCTGTCTCCTTGTGACTCTGACTTCCCTGCAATAGCCAGTACAATTTCTTAGAATTAAACTAATAGTAATGAGTTTGGAAACAACATCCCAATCATAGGCAATGTTAATCTTTCCACTCCCGTCAGCTGGGGGAACCCAATTGGCAATGATGTGATTTTCATGTTAATGAAAATTAGGAGTAGTCTGTTGAGAAACCCTCCAGTTATCATGCCAGAATTCCATAGCTCTCTTAGCCACAACTTTTGGGTTCTGATTTGTGTTTGTATAATTCTTTTCACACCTTGCCTTCCAAATGTGCCAAATGATGGCCACATAAAAGGCATCCCAATTCCCATGCTCAGTAGTCCAACCAGTAGGTTTGAAATGAAGAGAGGCCATCCATTCTTGAAAA
>JAJJMA010183331.1:0-11016 GCA_023529015.1 Papaver nudicaule
GTTGCCAAATCTGCTATTGTGCCAACGGATTAGCGTTTACCCTCAACCACAGAGAACTGGGACTGACTGACTCTAGTTAAGATTCATGGCTTCACATTCTAGTCTAGTCTAGTTTTCTCGTGGAAATTCATCATCTATCTAGGAAGAGACTTCAAGAGATCACTCTCAGGTAGACTTGAAAACACTAAACACGGTATTGTATTGAATCAGAAGAAGCTAAATCCAGCTGAAATTTCAAAATGATAATGAAACACTAAACACGGTATTGTATTTGGAAATCTCTCTAAATAAATAATAATGGATCGAGAGTGAATTGCAAAATTGCAAATGAAATGCCCTAGCAATAAAATCAGAAGAAGCACATCAAAAAACCTCTCTAAATTCACTCACACACTGAATTGACCAATGACATTAAGTTGGATTTAAACACACAATTAAGTAAAAACCTAAATCCAGCTGAAATTTCATCAATCATCACTAAGTAAAAGAGTCAAAGATCTAATTATAGAAAATGAATCGAAACAACATGGGTATGTATAAATGAAATGAAATTGAGGGAAGGAAGAGAAACACAAACATGATCTCCGGCTTCATTTGGAATCACGACGAACTCGTTCCGATTGTGAGAGCCAGCAATCATCCCCGCATTTGCCGCCATCTTCTTCTTCTTCTTCTTCGATTGTGAATCTATCAATCGATCTATCTACAACTCCGATTTCATAACCATTTCTGTCTTCTCTCCACCGAAAGAAGAATGAAGAAGAAGAGAGATTACCAGATGGAGTTTCCTTCCTTCCTTCCTTCAACTAATGAAGAGAAGAGAAGAGAAGAAAAGAAAGAATGAATGAATGAAGAGGTTGCTTCTTCTTTCTTCTTCTTCTTCTTCTGAAATAAAAAACAAAACTGAGTCTCTCTCTGCAGTCCAATAGCAGGTGCTAGCTGTCACTTGTCGGTGCTCACTTTTTCCCCCTATCAAAATCAGATCTCACCTTGCCTTCCGAATTACCCCCTGGCCCTTACTTTCTTCTCTATTCCCGAAACTACCCTGGTTCACTCTCTAGTGGGTCCCACGCATCTGCCGGTCTGGTTTTGGGAACTGCTTGCTTGCTACTGTCTGTCAGTAAGATCTCAACTGGCAACTGAAGGTGATGGCGGATTCGTAGTTTCATACTGCAATCAAGGTCATTTTGTTTTTAAAGAGTAAGTGTAACATCATCATTATATTATTGAGGTTTGTTTGTTTGTTTCTACTTAAACTCAAAATTAGTCCAATACTATACTACATTCGGTTTTTATTTATTACTAGAAAAAAGAGGTGCTTATGTTTTGAGGTTCATGTTTGTTTGATATCATAATCATAAACTAGTATTGATTAGTTTAAGTGTGTATTTGGTTGATGGTCTATTCATAAGACTGTCGGTGCCTCCTTTCCATTTTGTCAATACACGGACACCAACCATCATGGAATGGGAACAAGTTGCTGCTGACAGAATTGTTGCAGCAGCATTTCACTTTCACCAACTTACTTGGGTTTTTTCCCTTTTTTTTTTAATAGAAAAACTGGGATTAGCCCTGGAGTACATAACCTAGAAGATTGTCTTGCCAATGTCGGGAAATGAGTTTAACAAAGAACTAACTCCATTTTCCCCCATGATTGACAAAAAAGCAAAGAAATACAATAACATACAGGACTTGACACAGTGATTTTCCAAAGTAACTAGGATTTCGTAACCAGAATCAGGTAACTAGTATCCAATACCAGTAGCCGGGCCATCTAACAGTAGCAGTAACACTAAACTAACAGTAACAATTATACTAACAGTAACAATTATACTAACAGTAACATCCCGCATACATACGGGTGAGTTTGGACCGATAAAGATTGATCCACAACCCGGTGAAATTTTTTGATAATCAAACTGATGAAAACTCATCAGATCCACCGTACCAACAGCCCAGAACACAGTTAAAGGATAGATTACCATAATCGAGAGATCGTCACCCCAAGTTTGCAAGCAAAATACACGCCAGAAGTGAATTACACCACAGCCATCCTCCGTAGATGAAAAACACACCTGCCGAAGAAGCTTTCTGGATAGAACATGCTCACTGGAAATCACATCTGCATCATCATTACTAGCACATACAACGACAGAAACGAAAATAAATCCGGGAGCGAAATGAGAAGCAGATCTAGAACAAGTAGCCGGAGAAGGAGCCGGAGGTGGAACTTTAAACCTGAACTGAGCTGAAAATGATGCATAAACAAGGTCTAATCTCCTTAACAGAAGATAGAAAACCCTTTCACCAAACCACCCAACAGAACTCACCAAACGGACTTGCCGGAGAAACTCGCTGGGTAAAAATTGATCGCTGCAAATCACTCTTATTGGAACAGAACTAACAAAACAAGATACCCGAGATGAAGAACGATGCAAACTCCAAGCAAGATAGCTGAAAAGGCCATTCACAAGAGCATAACCGATGTTCAACCCCAAATAAACAAGCATAGAAAAGAAATAAAACACTAACAGAACTAAAAAAAGAAATGTCATATATCTCCAGAGGATATAAAACATCTTATTTCTCCATGTTTCATCCTCACAGTACCTCAACCAATCATGCTTCTGTCTCACTCTAGAACATGATATGAAGAGAAAAAAATCTCTTTTAAGTTGATGACCCACGAAGAGAAGTCCATCAGAGTTACAGCGAGGCCAAAAATGAGCTTTGACACAACGCCAAAGCAAAACCGAAAGCTTTTCCGAAATTGAGTAACCCGACCCGTGAAGCCCCTGACCCGTACCCGTATTCAAATTTTCCTGATACCCTACCGGGAAACTGTCACAGCTCGTCGGCGGCATAAAATTTTCGCTGAGAATACTCAGATGACGAAAAGAACGGCACAACAGATCCTCATCCTCCATAGGGAGATGAACAGCATCAGTGACGATTAGCTGATCAAAAAGTTCACACAGCAGATGGATCTCCATAACTCAAAAGCTAACTAAAAGCACTAACCTTCTAAAGCAAAGATCCCGGCCCCGAATAGAAAGAGAAGATCTGAATTTACAAGGAAAAACCCCTTGATTCACCCTTAGGAAATACCAAACCCACCGCCAAAAAACCAAAGCAAAACCTCTGATTTCTTACACAGTAAGAACAATAACAAACGGATCCCAAAATCAAGAATCTTCGTAACCAAGAATCACCGTAGCCAGAATCAGAAACAAGAATCACCGTAGCCAGAATCAGAAACAAGAATCAAAAAGAAAACACGAATCGGTCTCGACCTGAAATCATTTTCACGAAACGGTAACCAGTTGAAATGGTAGAACAACAAACAAACACCGATTAACAGAATCACAGAAAAGAGATTTACTGAAAGCAAGAATCACAAAAACAAGAAGCTTTGAAAAAGGCTCATAGATCTAAGAAATCGGTCAATAGAACAGGAAACCTAAAAAAGACTCGGTAAAGGAAAAGAAAAAAATATATCTCTCTCAGCGTAGGCTCCTAACTAAAGAGTCACTTGTTACACTCAAATTACAGTCAACATTCTTGAAAGGTTGAAACTCAAACTGGCATTGGTAAACTAAAAAAAAAAACTGGCCTTGGTAAAACAAATAACTTAGGCCTAATTTAGACATCTAAACGCTGAACCATATCTTATTTTTTGAGCGTTAAACCTTTCAACGCTTCAATCTTGCTACTACAGTACTCTTATATTGTAAAGTGGGATGCAAATGCCGCATTTACTGGTTAGTGATGGATTTCACGTATTTCGAAAATGGCTATTTTAGGGACCCCATTCTGTTAGGGTGACTCCCCTAATGAGACGAAATAGGTGTGTTCAAAAGTTTTTTCCAAAACCCCTTATCCAACATATTTTCATAATGGCCAAACTATCCCTACATAATTAATGTTAATCAATCAGATTAGTTAAATTAAATTTAGTTGTTAAATTGAATTAGTGTAATCATATAGTTAGATAAAAGAAAAAAAAATCGGATGGATTTTTGTAAGTTCCAGAACCAAATTTCGGCTCAATGTTAACCCAGAATCCAGCTGAAAACATCATTTTCGGTTTGATTGTGTTCTTAATCCAACCGATAAATTTCGAATTTGGGGAAGTTCAAAATCGTCTGGGTTTATGTGTTTCAAATCCAGCCGATAGTGCTGTCATTAGTTGTTTCGGCTAGATTTTTCCAGGCGAAAAATGTTGATTTTTTGAAAATCGTCTTGATTTTCAAAATTTAACACTATTATCGGCTGGGTTGGTTGTGACACAATAGCTAACTTTATTATCGTCTGAATTGTGTCTATCCAACCTAACCGATAACTCCACAAATCTCTTCTCAACTTCAATATCGTCTAGATTTGTAAAAATTTAGCCTATTATCGGCTAAGTTGGTTGTGACACAAAGGCAATCCAGACGATAATAGTCTAAATTATACATATCGTCTGGATTGTTTGCACATAACCTAACCGAGAACTACACCACTAATTACTAACTACAATATCGTCTGGATTAATGCGCATGCAATCCAGACGATAATTCAACGAAGTAATCATATCGGTTGGATTTTCTAGGGCTCAATCAAGCCGATAATCAAACTGAACCCTAAGTTTTTCCCATTCAATCAATCAACGCATAAAAACTAAATCATACACAAAATTAAACAATGGGTTTGTTAATTAGGTATACCTGAGTCGCATCTTCGGATCTATTTTTGTCTCATCCTTAATTTAAAAGGGTAACTTAGAATTTTCATAGCATTTTGACACCCCTTATAACCCACCCTAGGATATTAATATTTGTTTTGGGGTCTCTCAAAAAATAGGGGGTCCCTAAAATAGCATTATTTCGAAGAGGTGGGGTTTCAAGAATATGAAAAGAAATGAAAAACAGATATGATTGAAGAATTCCAATAAACTCAAGAAGCCTGTACAAAGTTTTTGACTCTTGGACTTCATTAAATTTTATTTTGTAAAAAAAATAAAATTACAAAATAAATAAATTATGTATTTAAATTAAAAAAAATGTATTACAAATCTATACAAATACAAATACAAATACAAAAATCTATACAAAAGAACCCCAAATATCATCCAAAAACGAGCAATGGTCAAGACAGACTACATAATCACAAGCAAATAAATAAGAAAGATATTGTTAGCTAGTATAAATGTGACGGAAAGCACTCACATTAACGAAACAGAGATCTCCCATGTAACGTAGTCAGGGAATGCTGCTTAAGGACGTTATATATCCCAATAGCGCGAAAGAACTGTCTTTTTTTCTTGACGCGGGAAAGACCAAATCAACACCTACATTTCAAAATATAAACTTATAATTAATATAGATCGGATCAACACGACAACACTTACTTATGCAGACCTGATCAACAGCAGAATCACTCCACAAGTAGCCATGTTATGATGGAAAGAAAGAATATGATATTGCAGAACAGGAATGTTACCTTTGCTGCAAGGCCTTCAAGGCACTGTGCTTCAACCTTCATGCGATTACAAATCAAAATACTTTCGTGTGGATCGCAGTTCTCAGGTACATCAAGGTTGTAGATTACGAAGGTTGACATAGATGAATTAGGCATGATAAGCCCAGGTCTTCCTTGATGGATTTCCTATGCAAAATAGTTCCTCCAGCAGAAACAACTAGATTTAGAAGGTCCCCTTTGTAACAAGGCACAAATTCTCCAAGGAAGTAGAAACTTAGCCCATGGAAAAGCTTTGCTTGCTGCATATAAATTCAACAGTTAAAATGTTAAGGTGCAGCCAGAAAATTAAAACCCTGTAATCTATAATATAAAGCAAAGTGGTGTTTTGGGTGGTTTTTGGTACGCACCTGATATTACTAACGTGCCCTTCCTGACTTTATTTCCTCTCTTTTTATTCAGACAGTTCCGTAAATATATCAAACCCCGAGGGGTATATGTTCATTTTCTCCGGCAAAATAGTATATGTTTGGGTTTCTCGCAGAATTCTCATCTTCGTTTTTTTCCTCCATTCTTAAAAACCAAACTCAAGTCATGATTTCTCCCTAAATCGCCCAAATTGAACCAAACCCCAAATCGAAATTGAGTTCGTATTATAGTAAACCCAACTTCAATATCAGTTCATAGTATTCCCTTTGTTCAATTGAAACTCAAATTTCAGAAATTAGGTTTTGCTGCGAATTTTTGCTTTAGGTTTTGAAGAAGAAGTGCAGTATCTTCGTGTACTGAAAGCACTGAGAAGAAATAAGAGAGGTACCATATATTCAAATTCCTGAATTTCACTCACCAGTTTTGTACTTTTGCATGCCCTAAATTTACAATTTACAATTTTGCTTCCCAATTTCATTCACTTACAATTTTGCTTCTCAATTTCATTTACCATTGCTATCCCTTTTCAATTCTCTAGATTTTAGTTTTATACCAACAGTTGCTTTCTATTATGGTCGGGAGTTCGATTTTTCGACGTCAATTTGATTTTTCAAGTTTGCGAGGTTCAGTTGTTTGTTGATTTTCCTGAAAGAAGATGACCCAGTTCTCCAGGTTAGCCTTTTTTCAGATGTCTTAGATTTTCAATGTCTACAACATGAACATTGTACAGCTAAAGGTCATCCTTAGCTGCTGTCATGCAATGGATGTTTCCTTCAGACTTTTACATTTTTACTTATACCTTCATTCAGTATAACTGACTAATCGTCTACTTCTCATTTTTCGAATGCTTTTGGTATTTTATTTTCCAAGTTTTGGTGATGCATAATGTTTGTAATGCGTATTCTGTATAGAAGCCAAAACGGCACACGTCAAGGACTTTGAGCGTTGTCAAAGCCAAAGGCACTGATTATAACAACTCCTCATTGTCACAAAGGTCACGGGTTATTGTTCTACATTTTGTCTTGATGAATGTTATCAAGCACCCCAGAAGAGACGCTGCAGCAATACAACACCATAAGAATTAAGAAACGAGAAAGAAAAACAGGTACATATTAGGAGTCACCTTATACTGATATATTGCAATATCCTTTAGCTAGCGGTCTATGTTCCTTATAGCTCATCCATATGAATAGAACTAATCTTTCCCGTAGCTAATTGCATGCACCACTAACCACTAGATAAACTAGCCTGAACGTCACAGCTCATGCTATTCAATTTGTAAATGTGTGTTTATGCCCATAAATGAAATGTATGCTCTTCCTATTCCCATCAATTTTAGTTCCATTTTGTAATATTTTTTATTAAGCGGTGATGGTGTAATATTTTTAGTCCCATTTTGTAAATTAGAGCTGCCATTATCTCAACTGAAATGTTGACTTCAGTACCACAAAATGGCAGTGAAAGAAACACCGTGGTAATGAAATAAAGTCTAATTTATGCTCCTTGCTCTTTGAATTTAATTTTTCGGACATTTTACGACTCTCGATTGCATTCTCGATTTCGTTTCCAGCCCACTCCCGCTCCTGGTAACTAATGCTCAGGGTATGTGCAGATTTTAAAGATTCTAAGGCCAAAATTACACTTGAAGGTCATATGATCGATGACGAATGTGATCTAGCCCAAAGTTTAGTTGCAAGGTATGTTCAGTACTCTTTGAGAGTACCCACATTAGTACATTAAACACTTTACAAAGTTAAGCTCATTGGACTTATTTACTGTGGTTTCATTTGGGTCATTAATCTTTGATGATGTTTTTAATTTTAGTTCTTTTTCTTCTTCAGTACGGTTAGTAGTTGAAATTCATGGAGTTTTAATCTGTTATCTTTTTAGTGGTTACAGGGTTTCATTTCATCTTTGAAAACACACAATGGAAGTTGAATCACCCAATTGTTGCGTACTGCTGTAGTTCGTGTAGATGAATAGTTCTTAAAATTTGTAGGTTACTCTCAGGTGTGACCTCAAACTAATATAGGTTCCCAGCTCTCTAATTCCCAGTTGCCCACAATGAACTTATTGTACGTAAAAAGTTAGATTCCAGCCTGTTTTACAATTTGTTGCAAAAAAAATTTTATACTGTTTATGCATTACCGCCATTTTTAAAGGTGTTGGGATGGAACAGCAAGCTATCGAGTGTGCGTCTTTTGCAGATTATTGCGTATGAACCCAGTTTTAAGAACTCAGCAAAGCTACATTCCCTAGCTCTACCTTACTATCAACGAAAAAATTAGTCCTCGGTGGTGGCCGTTCTGCTTTGCCGACCAATGCATGTTCTCTGAAAGAGTTTGGAAAGGTCTTTCCAGTTTGGGGTTAGTCCGGTGTATGAATTAGAGAGGAAGTTACGGTAAGTTAGAGCTGTAGTAGTTAAGGTTTAATTGAGTTCGTTGTGGACTGTGTAGGACTGTCTTGGACTGCAAGGTTTAACTTGAACCGGTGCCAATTGGGTTTCATTTCTTGCATGTTTTCATGGCAGAACTATCAATGGGGGTAGATTTGTGGAGTCCCGTATTCAGCCATGGACAACTTTATGTTGCACTATCAAGATGCACAACCGCCGGAAGGATCCATATGTTACTTCCAAAGACCAGCACCGCACATGAAACGACAAATGTGGTGTATCCGGAAGTCCTTTTATAGTTTTGTTTCTAGGAAAAATGCATCAATTTTACATTTTTTATATGTACACAAGTATAATTTTTTTATCTTAGTATTATTTAAAACCATTTTATATGGTACGATTTCTCTAAAATACAATTTTAGAATTGCTTTAGAAGAAGAATCCATCTCCGTGCCATAATGGCACGGGTAAAATACTAGTTTTATAAGAAACTTAAGTCTCATATAAAGAATGTTTACTTATATCAGCTGTAGTAAGTAGCAAAAAGACTAACCTTGTTCTGGACTCGTAGTCTTCCTAGTAGAGGCCCGTCCTTGATTCCATGGATATCAACTTTGACTTCATATTGCTCCTCAGAAACAGGTCCCATAGCTTTTAAGTAGAGCCTTTGATCCCTGATGAACATTTACATCTATTAGTTATAAGGTGTTGCACATGCTCTTTCTGAATAGGTTGATATCTCTTTAGACACATTAGATCATTCAGTAAAGTGTCTGAAAGATGAAAAAAATAATCTAGTGGCAGTATATCATAGAGGGGAAGATAAACGTGCTTACTGTTGCTGCATTTGCTTGACCAGCATTTATTAAAACTGCTCGAGCCTGAAACAGAATTCAAAAACTAGTAATAAACTCAAGAACTCAATATAAAAACTAATTGGAAATAGTTGTTAAAATCACAAAAATCCACTGGAAACACAGTGAACAGAAACAATAGGATATACAGTATACCCTAGACATGTTGAATCAGATGCCACAAAACATTCGCAACGGTGGTATGGAACAAAATACATTTAAATCCAGATCACTGGCTGAAAACTGTAATTACCGTGGGATATTGGCATCACAAAATAGTTCTCAATAAACTCCAAGGTTTAGTGGGCAGGCATACAGTTGCTTTAGCTTACCGTTTTTGCAATGTCCAATACACTTCTGCAATACAGTACTGGTGCAGCTGCTACCACGTTCATAGTGAATACCCCTAACAACATGTTATGATGATATTGTTAAGAACTCATGAATCTATAAATGTTGAAAACTTTTATGTACAAAAACTTTTGCAGGATAGATGAAATGCAAAATTGTAACTGGATTCAGGAACAAATTAAGCATCTGACAAACACAAACTAACCTGCAGCGACGGCATCAACATCACATGTGACGAGTGCAAGGTCTGGTTTTTCACCCTTTGCACGCAGTCCACCATACATACCAGCAGCTTTAAATCCTTTAGCTGCTGTTACTCCACCTGTGACCTATACACACATTCAAGATCAAATTAAATCTCAAAAAGAGCTAATGACGATTATCTTTGACCTGAACATCATTATCTTTACCTTGCCACTCCTTCAACACAGAAAAAACAAAGGTCAAGCCCTACCTCAGAACCATAAGATTGCATTTCACGGTTTACACTAAGCTGACTACCAACAGCACTACACCAGTCCAACATCGTTACAATCACCCATCCCAACAGCTCCACCAGTCAAACACCAGTACACAATAGTAATAATCAAAATATAAAAGACAAATTTAAATTCAAAGACAATACGTAGTACAAGAATTGCATGAAACTGACCCAGTAGATTTTGGAGATTTGTTAGAGTTGTTTCCTACACTTGCAGAGGTCTTTTCACAGTTATCATATCAGTGCTACCACCACTAATATGTTGACAGAATTCAAAATCACGTTCATGAGATTCAAAAGTGAAATGCAGAAAAGAAAATTTAGTGAATAAAGACGTCCAATAATCAAAAACGAGATGTCTGATACAACCGCAGTAGACTCAACATACTATTCAATGTTCAAAGACTTCCAGAAGTAAAAAGGGAGTAACTCATTTACTACCGCATGGAAACACAATGTTACACAAGGATAAAGATGTTTCATCGATCTCCTTGCTGTCATTCATAACCTTGATGAAACATCTTGAAGTTGTTGCAGCCTTCCTCTTAGTTGACAACATTCGAGGGATCTCTTGGACCTGACTCAATGATGTATTTATTTTGTTTGGAGTTGCAAGAGGCACGGGACTCTGCTTCATAATAGGATCTGTCATTACAGATATGATAGCATCTGATGAACGTGATTTTGAATTCTGTTAACTAACAATTAAGAAACAAATACTTACTTGCATGACTTCCCCCCAGTAAATGATAGAGCATAGTTTGGTACCTTCAGGAAATTTAAGAATTATGTTGATTCAATAAAATTACAGAATAAAATTTTAAGAACAGTAAGCATTAGGACAACTCTTTACCAATGGTTTATTTAGATTTCTTCTCATTTGTACACTAATTCACCTACCATAGAACTCTCTAACCTTCTCTACACTTCCTTTTCCACACTGTTCTGAATTCGCCAGTTTAGATAAGTAAACCGACTAGCTAAATTGTTTTACACTAGCTTCTTTTAACTGATTTACAACTCTAGATTATTTTAACTTAACTAAC
>JAJJMA010183335.1:19395-31602 GCA_023529015.1 Papaver nudicaule
AAGTATTGCTTTCAGTAAATAACAGAACAGTACAAAAATCAAAATCACACACACAAGATTTTTGTTAACGAGGAAACTACAAACTCGTAGAAAAACCCCGGGACCTCGTCCAGTTTGAATACTCTTAAGAATTAAGCCGCCAACACACCTACTCTCAGACTTCGGACTAGATGGTGCAGAAAATATGACCCTAATACGACTATTAGTCACAAATATTTCCCCTTAGTATTCCTACGCCTCCAACCACAGCAAGGTGGTCACGCACATGTACTCGCTTACGCAAATAGACGTCCTTTACTGTCTTACGCAAGAGTTGCCTCACAGCCCGTCGCGAGGACTATCTCTACCCGACCTCCAATCGAAAGATTACAACCTTATGGACAACAACCAAATAGCGGCATGTCAAATCGCTAGATGATATCCTTGGTAACTAACAAATATTTCACCGAAGTCGTTTCACACCAAGAGCGAGGATATTAAATTTACTTAGGTAATAAACTCCTCGAGATATCGATCAAGGTTTCAAAACCTAAACTCCCGAAAGAGCAACCTTGTCGTCCCAGTTGGAATCAAGCAGATAACTGTAGCAAGTACAATATGAAGAACGGTGTACCTGCAAAGAACAAATCTAATAACAACGATCTTGATTCAACTCAATATCTATAGTATTAGCACACAAACCGAAAGCGGCTTGCTGACAAATCCATGTTAATGCTAAAAAGTATGTTCTAATCACAACGATCTTGAGTGGCCTTATTGCAGAAGAGAAGAAGCATAGAATAAACAAGATCACAAGGTTTGATAGACGTGATAGAACAGAACACAAGTACGACTAGTAAAACATAAACTAGTTTCCCACAGAGGTACTTCTAGGCTTCTCGATCCCTAGAGAAGACTTTCACGCAATTCTAGACCGAGAGAAAAAGCTTAAAGGTAACTGAAAAGAAAAGCGGCAGACACAAGCTATCAATTCCGAAGAAGAGCTTGGTAGAAGGATAAAGCTTTCAGGAGAGATACCACTCCTATTTATATGGACTAAGGCTTATCTTTGAAATGAGGCAAACTTAATTTTGGAAATTCATTAAAACACATTTCTATATTAGTTCCGAAATTCCTCACTTAGACTCATAGCATTTAATGAGATTTAATACTATGGAATTTTACATTAAAGAAAAATATAATTCATAAATGAAAATATATTTTCAATAAATGTTTGACCAATAGTAAACAAAGCACATAATACTCATAAGGTATATTTGGATATTTCATTAATTCGAAATATGGTGCTTACCAAATATGCTCCCTGGGAAACAGCTCAATTCGAAACGTGGCCTTTAGTTTCGAAAATCTCCTTAAGGTATTATTACTTCCAAATGTCGTCATCAGCTTTAATAATGTCGACATCACTTCCTAGGCTTTGCTGGACAGCCAGAACGATCCTAGGTGGAAGTGGGATCTGGTCCAACGTGGTTCAACGTTCCGCATAAACGTATCCTTACAGACGTGGACAAGCCTTGTGTGTTAAGCTTAAGTGAACACGTAGGTTCAAGGGACATTCCGAATCATGCAGAAAGATATACCATGAAAGTACAGTGCATGATTCGACGAGCAATAGCAAAATGTTGAATCTCCTGAATTCTTGATTCCAATATAGATGATCACGTTAATGATATCCAAGAATTCAAATCGAAACATCAAATGAATAATCAAATGAATATTTGATCGAGTAGTAAAATCATACGAAAATCTAATCACGTACTGTATTGATTAGAAATTATGTGTCTACTAACTACAGCGACTAACCATATTTCTGATGATGACTCAAACAACTTAGTTGTACATTGAAGATGAACTGATTCAAACTTCAAAGTGAAAATATCAAACTCATTAATTCGTTGAAGCACAAATCAAAATGATAGAGTTTGAACTTCGAAAATACGCATTCTAACCATATTAAGGTTTCGAAACCTACATATTGTTTGGCAGAAACCAATTTAAGGTTTCGAAATCTAAAGTTCATTATATGACCAGAACCAAATTAAGGTTCCCAAATCAAGTTTGCATATAACGAAACCAAAGTGAGGTTTCGAAACCTAGATTTTGTTTAATTACAAAACCTTGGTTAAGGTTTCGAAACAAGAAACACATATTGGAGTTTTATCACATATGTTTGGTGTCGAACTTGAGAGTCCATGTGGTCAAGCACCGTTTCAGCATCACACCTTAATAGCCTTGACGCACATGTTATATTTCCCGGTTCACATAAACCTTTAGGAAACCCTAGGGTATTTTCGACCTTTTAGAACTCACATGGTCAAGATTCATTGATCTTGATTCTCAAGTCATAGTTTCGAACTCGTGTTGTCTCATTGGTCACAATATTTAAGTTTCGGACCAATAGCTCACGGATACGAAAACCAGATTATGGTTTCGAAATCAACGTTTAGTCTTACCAAAACCTACATTGAGGTTTCGAACATTGAAAATCCATAAGTTGAGATAACAAGAATATGGTTTCAGAATCCAGAAGTTTGATATGGCATACGACACCGTGTGCAGCCATCCATTGCTTCATTAACCTTGTATGTAACGTATCAGTTCTTGAATGGCCTTATTACAGAAGAGAGTGACCGTATAATAGACAAGAACGTAATCAGGTTACAGGGTTACAAGTTAAGCAGATAACAACCACAAGGGTACGTTATCGCCTACCTATATTTCCCAACTCTCAAAAGAAGTATTTATAGTCGTTAGGTAAATCCCACAGAGGAACTGCTACCTAATAAAGGATGACTACCACAACAAGCTTACACCGAAGTGCAAAGCGTTTACGATCAATTCCACACAGAAACTTCATGTATGCTTGATGCTTGTGGTTTAGTTCTTTAACCTTCTATTTATAGATCTCAATAAGATAGTTTGATTTGAGATAAAGCAATAGATTCCTTGTGCTACAAGTTAGTAAGTGCCCGTGTAAACATGCCCGTTACTTGGTTTGCACACAAAGAAACCCTAGGTTAATCTCTATTGGAATTCTTTTAACATTTACCTGCCAAGTGGTTAATTAGCTCTTAACCACTTCAAGGTAGAAATACAATGACCATGAGAACACCTTTATCTTATTGACTCATTGGGATTCGTTAGATGGACAACAGAAGATTTTCTGATAAGCACAAGTCCAACTAAGAGATAAGGAGTTATCTGTTTTAACCCGCGTTGATAATCCCACAGAATATTCACCAGACGGTTTGCGAACTGTCTGAATGTGAAATATGAGCCAAATACATTGAATCTACTGTTCACGTACATGTACGCGTACAGATCAACGTTTTGGAACCCAGGAGGAAAATGCGGAGTCACTGTTCCCGAACTGGTTCGTGAACCGCCGTGTTATAGATTTAGGGTTTAAACTGGATCCGCTTGAAGTACCTGGGTTTGGGCCAGTTTTCCTGTACTTGACGTGTGGACGTCCTCAACTATAATCCATGGATTCTGCTCTAGAGTATTCCTTTAGATTCACCCAATTTCCTACATGTGATTTGCAAGCAAACCATTGCACTGGAAAATGTATTGAATCTATCTCATGTATCTTGTAACTTAGTTTGGTGGGAACACATACCAACATAACTCATGGTTATGTAGATAAGAGTACAATCTCAATCGCTATAAGTATCTCTACTAAAGTAGCCGACTATTTCGAAAGATAGAATAAGTAGAATAGAAGAAATTCCATAAATGTCACAACTCCTACTAACCTTTTGTCGATGAAGAATATTTGATGTCTTCTTTATAATCTTTGTCTTCGTCTTCAAGGTCTCTACATGTATCCCAATTCTGAAATTTAAACTCTAGTAGGCTAAATCAAGAATTGTGTTTTGACACCTAAAAATGACAACTAGCTTGACATACCAACGCTAGTGGGTTTGACCGGACAAAGCCCTAACAATCTCCCCCTTTGTCAGTTTTAGTGACAAAACCAATATTACATATGGGTTCAAAAGATATACAATAAAGATCTAACCCAGATGTATCTTGATTTCTTGAATTCTTCAACTTCTCCTTTGAGTCTTGATGTGTTCGTTTAACTCCTGTTGAAAAATCCGTAGACGGGCACTACAACATCCAGCTCCAACAAGTTCGAGCTTACATGGGTCAATATGCTAACCCACATGTTGTTTGTGCAAAAAGTAAGAATCAGAGCAACTTTAAAGTCCGTGTACTAAAACTTTTAAACTGATTGTACTCATTCTTGATACGAAGCTCCCCCTTAATCTTTATACCTCTTTTTGCCAGATTGGTATGAAGCCCAATATTTACTCCCCCTTACTTGATACTTTCGAGAAAGTACATAAGTAAGCAATATGGTGTTCTCCCCCTATGGTTATGGACCACAAGAACAAAAAACCATATGTATTCTCCCCCTATTTGTCACAAAAATATGACAAACTAGTTGAGACTTAGATTTTCAAGCCTATAGAGATAGTCAAGTCAAGGACGTACTCACATATCAAGTTTGAGATGACATAACTAGGGAATCAGAACGAAGATCTCGAAGTTGATTCATCTTTGGAGAAATATAGATACACACTTTTCTCCTAGTACGTTCCCCAAAAAGATTTGTTATTAAGCACAAGCTTAATTTAAGAACTCTCCCCATGTGGTGTTATTCAATAAAGAATAACAATATATGCCTTTACAAGTAAAGACACGAACAAAGCATAACTAAACAAACAATTTAATGTATCCAGCTTCTTTGTTAATATTCTCTTTTCCTTAGTCAATTTTTTGGAAAAGTGTATAAGATTTTTGAGCTCATGGAAACCCTAAAAATCATATAATCAAAAGTTTATTAATCGTGAGAGAAAGCTTAACTTTTGTAAATTGACATAACTTTAAATCATCACAAAAGCAACTAATAAAGTCATGTATGTAATACATAAGATTGAGGTAGACAAATCAAGTATTGCAAGTATCATTAATAACCAAATATAAAAAGAACTTTCATTAATGAATACTAATAAAGTAGTACATGCTGGAAAACTCTAAAAAGCATGAAAAGGCAAACTACTTCTAGATATAGTTTATATTCCTTAGGCAAAAGTAAGAACAAGTTCTCACAAGGAACCAACTAATCTAATCTACTGAGAAAGAGAAATTTAAAGAGTTGTGGAACACCAACTTCATTCAGCAGACTTGCTAGTGGAAGGCTTGTCATCCGTTTCCTTGGCATCATTGGAAACAACATGATCTTTGCCAGTGACAAGTTCTTTTATTTGTGTTTTCATGAGATCAAGCTCACTTAACACTGCTTCCATCTGGGACTCAAGCAAATCACAATCTCTCACAGTATTTATTGTTAGGGCATTGTCCGGTCAAACCCACTAGCGTTGGTATGTCAAGCAAGTTGTCAGTTTTAGGTGTCAAAACACAATCTTGATTTAGCCTACTAGAGTTTAGATTTCGGAACTGGGATATAGACAAAGTAGTAGAGACCTTGAAGACGAAGACTGTGAAGACATTAATTATTCTTCATCGACAAAAGGTTAGTAGGAGTTATGACTTTTATGGAAATTCTTCTATTCTACTTATTCAATCTTTCGAAATAGTGTAACAGTCTAAAATCCTAAGGGTTAGATCATAGACTGTACACCCAAATATCGTACACAAACATACACCAAATCATGCATACAAGGGATAATAAAGAGTTAAGGGTTAGAGATACTTGACAATGGTTTTTACTTGGTTCGCCCTCATAAAGGAGGACTACATCCAAGGGATTCTACTAATAAAAGCATGATTACAATTCTCTCACCTTGCCAATCTTCTAAGTCTGATCTCTCAACAAGAACCCTAATCTCAGCTCTGGGCTACGGAGAGCAAGTATGCCACTTTTCCTCTCTCTAGACCAAACCAAGAAATGTCCAACCCCTTTCTTAAGGGTTTCTCTCGCTATTTATAGAGGATTACAAAGTGGGAAACAGCTAATACAAACAATACTCTTTCTGACACTACTTTGTCCCTATTCGCCGACACACTATGTCGCCGAGGTAGTATTTCACCTATTCAGTCTTGGCGGGCAAGTCTTCCTAAGGATAAGGATTGCTGACGAGGTTTCCACTGAGTCAACAAGTCAACTCTGACAATCTATCCGTTCTGACAAGTAATAAATGCTCAAGCACTTCTCAACTACCTCCGCTGTGACGCCCTTCCTTTCGCTGATATCACCTCGCTCGTTAGCTTCTTCTGAGTGTCTCGCTGGTACATCATATGATGGAGTGCTTCGCCCAACGCTTTTACCAATGATTCCATACTTCTCATGAATGACCTCTTTAGTACACCTTCGCCTGTAGGATGCTATTATCTGGCAAAGGCATTTTCTACCCTTACAAATAGTCTGCTACTTTAGTAGAGATACTAATAGCGATTGAGATCGTATTCTTGTCTACATAATCATGTGTTGTGTTAGTATTGGTTCCCACGAATACTAAGGTTACAAGATGCGTGAGATAGATTCGATACAATTTTCCATAGCAATGGTTTGCTTGCAAATCACTTGTGGGATATGGGTGAATCTAAAAGAGTACTCTTGAGCAAGAGTCCAGTGGATTATAGTCGAGGGTGTAATAACAGTCTAAGTACGGCCCAGCCCAGAACTTCCAGCGGATCCAGTTAAACCCTAATTTTGAACAACGGCGGTTCACGAACCGGTTCGTGAACAGTGACTCCGGATTTCACTCCTGAGTTCCAAAACATCAATTTGTACACTACATGAACGTGAACCACATATTCGATAAATTTGGCTGGAATTCCTTAGGACGGTTCCCGAACCGTCCACGTGGATATTCTTCTGGAATTTCACGCGGGTTAAATTTCTGACTACTTTATCTCTTAGTTGGACTTGGTTATCACGAAATATCTTCTGTGGTCCATCTAATGATTTTGAATGTGTCAATAAAATAAAGATTATCTCTGGTCTGTTGGATATCAATCTTGAAGTGATTTTGAGCTAACAAATCACTTGACAGATAAATGATAAAGATTTTCAATTGAGATAAATCTAGGTTTCTTTGTGTGCAAGTCAAGTAACGGGTTCGTTTTACACGGTCACTTGCTAACTTGTAGGTTAAGAAACTAGTTGCTTTATTCCTAAGCAACCTATCTTATTGAGTGTTATAAATAGAGGGTTTCAGAACGAAAACCACAAGCATCAAGCATACGTGAAGTTTCTCCGTAGAATTGATCGTATACTCTTTTCACTTAGGTGAAAGCTTGTTGTGGTATACTCATCCTCTATAAGGTAGCAGTTCCTCTGTGGGATTTACCTAACGAATATAAAGACTTCTCTTGAGAGTTGGGAAGTACAGGTAGGAGATTGAGACCTTAGTGGTTGAAATCATGTAACCTTGGTTGCCTGATTATGTTCTTGTCTATTCTACGGTCCTTCTCTTCTGCAATAAGGTCATTCAAGAACTGATACACAACTACAGGGTTTAAGGAAGAAACGTGTTGTAAGACCCAGTTAGCTCCAATTGTATAAGTTTCTTAAGTGATTCTTTTTACAATTGAGGTAGAGACAAGTTTGGCATTGATTACTAGGTTTTCAGCGTAAGCCCAATCTTGTAAGTAGATTTCCGTATGACCTGGAGCAATCCGAAGGAAGTCGTTTTACGTATGTCAAACTGATAGAGGACAGTTCAAACATACATTTGATAATTGAGGTTGCAAAGTCGGAATTATTGACACAAGCCTTTAACAGCGGTTAAAGCAACTCATAGGCCTATAAAAAACGTCAGCTAGGGGAATCAAGTGTGTGACGATTTGTGGGGGATATAGAGACGTAATGAGTGCGACAATATCCAATTCTCTTGGAGGGCTAGATTTGGTCTCTGCTACATCCCACACCGAAGTCTTATAGTAGGCTAGTGTTTGTAGACAGTTTGTATTGTGAGGTGTTCAATCTGGACGAGGTCCCAAGGTTTTTCTACAGGTTGTAGCATCCTCGTTAAAAAAAATCTCTGGTGTCTTGTTTGCTTTATTTTCTGCATTATATTCTCTGATTATATAATTAAAGCAAAACAAGAAGTATGTTATTCATAACCATCGAGTTGGTCCATAATCCATCCAGGGGATTCGTCAAGACTTGTCTCGCATTGGACCGATCATGTGTGATCCGACTCCGGTTATCATATTTGGATATTGATTTTTGAGATCGTCCATATCTTACCATAAGACTCACGAGCCCAAACGAAAAGTTGGTAGTATTTCGGTACCCCTGTTTTTTCAATTGGTATCAGAGCTGGTGAACACATAAAAGACGTAACTGTCTGTGTTTATCACGGCTTGTGAGTTATGGAACAAAGCATAAGATCTTGTAACGTACCACCAAATTTTGATGGCACAAATTACCTATGGTGGAAAACTGCTATGAGATCGTTTTTGCAAGCTCGGGATTTCAAAACCTGGGTCTATGTCGAAAAGGGATACACACCTCCAACTATCCTGGCAGGAAGTGAGTCTGTCCCCAAAGACATTGGCGATTATATTGACGTGGAAAGTCAAGCCGCCAAGCAAAACTATTATGGGCTAAACGCTATCATTCATGCAGTAACACTTGATCTTTTCCATCACGTGGCCACATGTGAAACCTCTCAGGAGGCTTGGGATAGGTTAAGGACTGTGTTCGAAGGGAATTCAACAGAAAAAAAGCTATACTTCAGAACCTCATGTCTGACTGGGAAAACTATCGAATGCTTGAGGATCATACCTTTGAAGAATTTAACCACAAATTATCTGAGATAGTGAATGCCTGTCACACCTTAGGAAAAGCTATTCCGGAAAGGGACATTGTGTGTAAAATTATGAGGTCATTACCCTTAAGGTAAAACTCAAAGAAACATGCCATCCAAGAAGTTCACGGCTTAACTATAACAAGAAGTGACCTTGTTGCTAAGATGAAGATCTTCGATCATGAGCAAAAAGATGAAAAGAAATCTATCACTTTTGAAGTTGTAAGCACTCCGTGCACCTCCTCTCTACTAAAATTGTCATGGGCTGATGAGTGTGAAGACCTTGACAATGAAGAAGTGGAAACTGAAGTGTCTCTGATTACAACAATTAAAGGATCTTCTCAGATCCACAAGAGACAGGCGATTCAGGAGTAGAGGATCTTTACCAGCATTAAAACCTAATCTTGATCGGGATGAGGATGATCTCGTTGATGTGAAATGTTTCAAGTGTCGAGGCTTTGGACACATGAAAGACATATGCCCTAGTAAGGAATACCATAAAAGGGATAATGCTCTATCAGCTCGGTTCGACGATATGCCTGACCAACATTAATTCAAACCAGACCACGAAGAAACTGCTTTAATGGCAGATACTTCAGATGAACGATCTAAGCATGATGATTTGAAAAACATTTTAATTCATCAGTTGATCAGTAAGAACGAGGACCTAGTTCAAGAAAACAATCAGTTAAAATCTGATCTTGCAAAGGTAGAGAAAACCCTTCTCCTACAAGATCAAGAACTTGAGAAAATAAGTGATGATCTCTCCTCAACTTTATCACTAAAAGATAAAGAAATTGATGCCCTAAAGGATGATCTCCAAAGACTACCTGGTAGCTCAGATAAAGTAGCAGCAATGTTATTTGGTCAAAAGGCCTTTGGAAATACCAATGGGTTGGGGTTCAATAATAACACATACACCAAGAACAGTACTTTCATTATGGTTGGATCCAATCCACCATGTAATGGAAAAAACAAGGGTGTACCTGAGAAAGCTAAGACGCAGGATGAAAAACCTTTCAAGAGTTGCTAGTACTATGGCAAATCTGGACATGTCCAAGGAAGGTGTCGGCTGATTAAGGGAAACATGCGAGCTGTAAATAAGCTCCAAGCTGACATTATTAAAACAAGTCGAATGCACGTGCGTTGCACGTCGGCAAAACAATAGTCTTTATCCTATGTATCATCGGTAAAGTAAACCTAAGTAACAAAATTGCTATCGAGGCAACAGAAGTATAGCATGTTTACCAAACACAGTTTCTACCGTAATCAAATCAATTAATTTCATGCATTCCTTCCTCCCCTCCTCTATCATCCCTCATAACTTTATCCTTCCAATCGCTATTGTAGATCAGTCATTTCCCTATATTTGCCCCTACCTCTATGTCTTGACCTATCACGATCTGATCCACGACAACTATACTGAGATAATAATTACATGAGTTAGCCGTGCTATAGAAGGATATCAAAATCGGTTAAGACTACCCAAGTGTGGTAACGGAACAACAATTCACCATGTTTTTTCCGCAATGCTAATAAATTTTAAAAGAGATCTGTCAACTTCGGCGTTAAAGGTACGTATCTAAACCTACGCCTAAGCAATCGACAAAACAAACGTCTTCGAATTAAGCTAACTGGCTTTGGTAAAAATACAATTATTGTAGATGAGTAGAAGAACAAACAAATTTAAGATAACTACTTCAAAAGGTATTTAGAGAACTAATCCATGAAGAAAACTACACACAATTTTCTCATACTAAGATAATCTAGGTCAGTTAAATACTGCATTTTTATAATTGACTAACTAACCTGCATATTAACAAATAGCCTAAAACCATACTACCCAGTTTCATTTATCATACGATTCATACCTATGATAAGAAATGGCTTCCACCTCCGAACAAAATCTAGAAGTGGTTGTAATTTATTGTCAAGGCTAGGCATAAACATCTGTAAGAGATCAAAAAGTTAATGAGATACAAATTAACCCATTCTCTTCATTGTTTGGTCGTCATGATCCTTAGAATGGAATGTAAACGGTTACAAAACAACAAAATTGCTAGATTCACTCTGTATATCAGCAACGAAAGTTACAACTACTGAACGTCAAATGACACTGTTAAATTTGTGTAAATCTGTTAAAAGCAGATAATAATCTGTTTGACATTTTCACAAACAGATAAAGCTCATAACTTTTCAAAATAATTGTTGCACTATCTTCAGTTAGAAAATGTAATTCATCAAAATTAATGTTGAACAAAATTAGAGTACCCAAATCAACAACAATAGGAATACCTCTGTGAATTTTGACCAAGAAAAACAAATCCCTTTTTGCTTACAATTTTTCCTACTCGGGGAAACCTAGGCAAGAACCCCAGTAATATATCGGTGAATGAAATTCAACAAAACATATTACTTCTGATAAGGTTAGATTTGTATGGGTAATATATTTACCGGAGAAAGAAGTTGGTTGGAACTGAAATGGTGGTGAGGATGAGATGAAATTGAAATTGGTAACGATTCGATTAGTGGTGGTGATGGTTTACGTGTAAAACTGGTTATATTAGCAGTGGTTGTGATGGTGATGGTGATGGTTTGTATATGAAACTGGTGTTGTTGATGGAGGTGGTGGTGGCGGAGGAGGAGATGGTGTTAGGACATTTAGAAGATGCCATTGAAGGAGGGCGGTGGGTCGCGAGAACAGAAAGGACAGAAACCAATCTGATTTCAGAGAATATGTTGCTGTTACAGTAGTACCCTTGAAAGTTGTGAAAATTACATGGTTTACCAAGTAGTTTTCCTATAAGTTTAAGGGTAACTTAGTCGATTCGTCGTTGAATAAAAACGCATGGGTATCTTTTTCGAATATTTTCACGATCCTACGGTTTGGATATGAAGTTGGATGATCCAACGTTTATGAAGTGTAAGCATTTAGTATTTTGTTGCTTCCATTAAAAAGGGGGGAGATGAACAAAGCCCTGAAGCAATTCAAGGGAGCATTGAAAAACGTGGAAAGTTCAAGAGAAGATAAAAACGGTAAGAAAAACTCCAAGCCCGACTCAGTCTCTAGCAACCACTCTACAATCAACACCCCGTGTGAGTCTAGTACTCACACTCCAACTGCTTAATTGCAGTTTGGGGATGCATCCTCACATTATGACTTGTATGTGTGAGGCATGCATTTGATA
The DNA here is from genome assembly GCA_023529015.1 of Papaver nudicaule. Lineage (NCBI taxonomy): Eukaryota > Viridiplantae > Streptophyta > Magnoliopsida > Ranunculales > Papaveraceae > Papaver > Papaver nudicaule. The sequence goes on from JAJJMA010183335.1 coordinate 31,370, forward strand.
TCAGGAATTCGTTTCTGGTATTGTGGTTGTTCAAGTCACTAGTAGAAATACTATAAAGATATTTCCCAAAGAGTCCTACTCCATGGGAATTTGTGTGTTGCAGATTATGTAAACTCTGACCGTCAGAGTCTGGTGTTTCAGAATATGAAACGGTTCCCGAACCGTCGGCGTCGCAATTTCTGGAAGATTCCCTTAAGTCATTCAGATAAACTGAAACACACTCCTCTTGAAAT
>JAJJMA010183335.1:38483-49945 GCA_023529015.1 Papaver nudicaule
AGAGATGGATTCACTCAAAGGTTATGAATCAACAAACTTGCAATTACTTCAATTATATAAATCAGAGACAATATAATGCGGAAGGGAAAAGTAATGCAAGACACCAGAATTTTTTTAACGAGGAAACTGCAAACCTAGCAGAAAAACACCGGGACCTCGTCCAGATGTGAACACCCTCAGTATTATCCGAATACAGACGCTAGCCTACTCTCAGACTTCGGACTGGAATGTATCGAGACTGAATTAACCTTACAAGCAATTCAGCTACCAATGTGCTCCTACGTCTCTTGGCTCCCGCAGAAACCTACGTACTTGATTCCCCTAACTAACGTCCTTTACAGGCCTAGGAGTTGTTCCACTTCCCTTCGTTAAGACTAGCGCTACCCTGCCTCTAACGCCTAAAGTATCCAAGTAATTAAACGAGAATACAATTGTGATTTCCTTTAGACTTAAAGTCAAGGTTAATGTAAATCTATTTTGTTGAATAGGGCTTATAGATCTAGCCTAAACAACTTTACCTCCTAACGCTAGACGAACTTAGTATTAAACCTAGTTCGTGAATCTGCGTTAAGGAACTTTTAGGGTTTATGATACAAGATCTACCTTACGAAGTTTCTATCAAATCTTGGTCGTGATAAGATTGAAAGAATTCAATCGACCCAAGATACAAGTTCAGGAATTTTACTTCCGACTTGTGCTTCACGATCCTCAAGTGAAGTCTTTCAATAGTCGTAGTCCAAAAGGACTTCGAGATGTCAACCAACCTTTATGCAAGGATACACAAATGTGTAGAGGATTGAGATTGTATCTTGCAGAAGGTCATATATTTATAGTGATCACCAAGGTAGGCTTTGCTTAAAAGTTAAGCAACCTTGAGTAGGGCTCAAGCAAGTTCCGGAACTAGGAAAGTCCATAGCTTGAATACCCATTCTCAATCTTCTTCTAACTTTGGACTAAGCCAATAGTTAAAGAGGACTCAGCCTTGATTGAAGGTTTGCGACTTCTGGTCCAAAACATGTTTGAACATCGCTTGGATTAAGTAGTTGAATTACATGGGCCAAGCAATGACGAGTCCGAGAACTAATCATGTCTAGACCAAAAACTTCAAGATATGAAAGTTGGAAGTTTTTCCATGGCTTATATGTACGCGTTCATAGAGATGTCAATTGGAGTTCAGGAGAATTCAGGATAAATCAATGAACTCGTATGTACACGTTCATGAACGCGTTCATACAGACCCGCTCGTTCTCAGGAATGCCTTAAGCAACACATGTACGCGTTCATGAACGCGTTCACCGTTGAGGTCATTTCAAGAGACAATTCAACATACTCTACCTATACATATTATCACAGATGTGACAAATGCAAAGCGAAGAATCCTAGAATACCTTCGGATCTTATGATATGATAGAAATGGCAAATACGAAACATGGAAAGGAAAAACCTTTCTAACCTTTAGCGAGGACGTTATGGTTTACCAAGTAGTAAGCTCCGGTCTTCGTCTTCAGTGGTCTTCGTCTCGATTACCTAAAACTATCCTATTCCGAGGTTGTAGAGTAAACTTATCAAGGATTGTGTTTTTGTCAACTAAACTTGACAACTGACTTGAGATAGCAATATCAGTGAGTTCAACCGAGCAATGCTCTAACAGATTCACCCATATCCTACAAGTGATTTGCAAGCAGACCATTGCTATGGAAAGATGGTATTGAATCTATCTCATGCATTCTTGTAACCTTAGTATTCGTGGGAACAAATACCAACATAACACATGGTCATGTAGACAAGAATATGATCTCAATCACTATTAGTATCTCTACTAAAGTAGCCGACTATTTCGAAAGATATAATAAGTAGAATAGAAGAATTTTCATAATAGTCATAACTCATACTAACCTTTTGTCGATGAAGAATAATTGATGTCTTCTTTGTCTTCACAGTCTTCGTCTTCAAGGTCTCTACTACTTTGTCAATATCCCAATTCCGAAATCTAAACTCTAGTAGGCTAAATCAAGATTTTGTTTTGATACCTAAAACTGACAACTAGCTTGACATACCAACGCTAATGGGTTTGACCGGACAATGCCCTAACAACATCGGGACCCGTGGCTAGTATAGTACCATCGAGGAGAAGGCCCCTATCGAAGACTCAAATACCATCAAAGATTCAGTTGTAAACGGGACAAGACTAATCGAAGTAGGAGTTACTGCCCTAGACCTCGAGGCCATTTCGATGTACAAACCGACTTATTTGACAAAGTCTGATACCCGATATTGTGTATTTGTCTTATTAGATTACCCCATCATGTATTTTGCACTATAAATAGCGAGCTCGAATTCATTTGTAAGGTTTGGATTTTCTGCTAAGCTTGGAGAGACTTTGAGAGAGAATAGGTTAGCATATTTTCATCAATATCCTCTGGTCCTTAAGTTCAGGTCATTTTAGTGTTATTACTCAAAGAACTTTATACTACTATCAATACTTGATTCATATCTTGTTTACTTAGTATTAATGACATTAATAGACTCCGCATTGTTTCACTTACTCTCGATCTCATAAGATTATCATTAGGCTAGGATTAATCCAGTGGTTGTGAGGTATGGAATCTCTATGCCTCCACACTGAACTTGATGGTTCGTCTCGGAGGAAACATGTTGTATGATTGATAATTAATTTTCATTTTATTCCACTTATTTGTGTAAGTAAGTGGGTTTAGTAGCGTTATATTTTTCTAACTTCTGCATACCAAAATTCTAGTTGCCATGATCTGCTCCTTTACCAAGTGAGTAATCTATCTAACAATCATAAGTTCCATAAGCCGGTGTAACTGTGTAAAATCCTACAAGCAAGATCTACACATCACACCCAATGAATCTATTTAACAATCATATATGCAAAGTATGGAAAAAATATAAGTAAAGATATAAAGCATGATACTGGGTTTGCGTGGTTCTTACACTATTCTAGTGGCTTACATCCAAGGATTCCACTATAGAAAGATCGAGTTATACATCACTCACCTAGGATAATCTCCCTTACATCGTTGTAATCTAAGTAACTCTCACTCACAATGCTGAACTTAAGAGGAATTAGGGGAATAAAACCACCAAACTTTCTCTCTCTAAATATCAGACACAATTCGCTCAACCTGTTAGTTGCGAGGGGTCTCTCGTCTTATAGGCGAGTTACATAATGGAATACAGCTAATAAGGAAAGCGACACCTCTGACAACTATTTGTCATTACTCGTCATATAGGCACTTCGACGATCAACATCTTCTTTTTATCAGTTCCCCGAGCTTGATCAGATTTGGATAAGGATTGCTGACGTAGCTCCCACTCAGTCAACGAGTCAACTCTGACAATATATCCGTTCTTCATTATAAATGCCCAACCACTTCTCAACTACCAAACATCTACTTATCCTTTAATCGACAATCGTATCTCGATGTTCTATGTTTCACCTAGTCTCGTTGATCCGAAGCTCATCGAGGTATGCTTTTATCTTTTCCAGTTAGACCTTGTTGTAGGCTTTCTTCGGTAATCATATGCTTCTCTGGTGTAACCTTCTAATACAACTTTACTCATAAGATGCTTTTATGGGGTGTATGTATTTTCTGCCCTCACATTTTGCCTCTTTCATTCTCAAGAGCTAAGGCCGTCGGGGATGAAATTCCCATACTCGTCGTAAATACGGAACCCAATATCTCTTATCCCTGCCACATTTTTACCATGTCGTGAATTTTGGCGAACTTTTGACCTGATGACATGCTTAGACGGTTGTCATTCCCTTACCTTCTCTAAATCCAGATCTTACATTTTATATTTTTCAAAATCTTATCTTTCTTCCAAATCTTTCCAGAGCTCTCTCTAAAACCCTAACCCTAACTGCTGCAGTGCTTCCTTTGTGTCTCTCTTTTTCGTCCAAATCTCACTAAATCTTTATCGCATATGTTTGATTTCCCTCTTGTTTTGTTGTTTAATCTCACTTAATTGAATCTGTACTCAAGGCTATTTTGTTTTTTACATTGTTCATCTCCTTTATCAGTTCATCTTGTCTGCAACTTTTAAACTCCATTAATGGCTTCCTCCACAACTTCGGTTAAACGTCAGACCCGATCTTCAAAGGCTCAAGAAACCGAGTCATCATCCAAGAAGGATACCTGGTTAGACTAGCCGATGTATTGTGAAGAGGATGGTGTAGATCATCTCCATCCCAAATTATCCATTGTACCATGCACGCCTAAATGTACTACTCTAATGACGTTAGAGGATGTTCACCGAGCAGGCATAAATGAGATGTGGACTATCGTGGCCTTCGGCCAACTAAAAGATGGTTTGAAGTTTCCTCTTTGGAACCCTAAAAACACCTTCATCATCGACCTGCTTCGTAAAAATTAATAGAAGTCATTTTCAGCTTACCAGCAATGCGATACGAATATTGATGGAATTCACTCTTCGCCACGAGAAGAAGACCAACTATCCTCACCTCGTCAAGTGGGATAAATTCCAACCGGAGGATTACACTGTGGATACATTCTTAGAGCAGTACTCTGGTGCATCATGTGCTCGAAAGAAGGAACCCTAGGTTGTCCGCTATGCACCTAGGAAAACTGTAAAGAAGGAAGATAGGCTACTCGGCGATGTAAAGGGCACCAGTACCCAGGATATCTCTACTACAAAATATTTCAACGAAGACGGTTGGTCTAATCTCCCTTGCATCGTCGAGGGACCCTAGTTAAAAGGCTAGGTTGACGAGGAGAAGACAACTCCCCAAACTAACTTCAATGAGGGGCATGAGAATCTCGGTGATCATGACTTCTAGACACCCAATTGGACTGCAGAAGTTCAATACGAGAAAGATGCACAAGGACGATTTCTCAGGAATCCCGATAACAGTTATGTTAAGTTACCCGAGTATCAAAAGAAAGACCAAAAGAAAGAGACTAAGAGTAAAAAATGAGGTCGAGCAGTGGCCGATGACTCATCTCAGGTAACAAACATCCTTCTCTTGTTTTGAATATATATATATTCCTCTGTTTGTTTCCAGAGCTAAATGGCGAGGTTATTGCTTGACTAACAAGTTACTTCCAAGAAGCCAAATTCTAATGAAGAGATAGATGTTAATATTCAGAAGATGATGAATCTTCTAAAACCCACTAAATCCTCGGCGAGTGCACCTACAAGTAAAGTTAGCCAAGAGGACGAGCATGACGAAGATTCGACCACCAATAAGAGCAAGATGACGCCTCAATGAGTAGGCTCTACTACCGAGCAACTAAAGGAAACAATAGATGTTAGTGAAGATGTCGATAATCAAAATGTCATTCAGGAAAACACTGAAAGGGAAGTAAATCATGAGACTGATGTAGAAATGGGTGAAAGAGAAAATGATGATGCTACCACCTATTTGGACGAACCAAATTCCCATGTCGATGGTCAACATCAGGAGTTAAACCAGGATGGCCGAGTCATGGTGACTAGCGAAGTTAAGCAGATTGGCGAAGGTTCCGCATCTGAGCAACATATATATGGTCTTCTCGTGCTAGATAAATTGTCTCGGAGTAACTGAGTTGTTGCCTCGACGAGAGGTCCCCCGAGTGGCTCCACCAAGGTGTCCAACATGCTTACCGATGCTTTCGCTGCCCTGAGCAAATCTAAAGAATGTCCAGATCCGGAGTATTTTGAGGCGTTGACTAAATACAACAAGCCTGGATTTCTTCATCATCCTGACTTTCTCACAACAACTTCTATACTACCCCATCAAGAGCATCAACCTCATTAATATGGTAATGATTATCTGTATAGGTTTTTCCCATATATTTACTCGTGTTTCCAATGTTGATTAACCCGATATGTTATTATTACAACATTTTCACCATTCCCTAAGCATTGTCGCTGCCAATGAAGATCCTGTGATACATGTGTATCCTCACTACTTTAGGAACTTAGTTAACCTCAAATTAATTGAGGGAAGAACTCTATTTAGGGAAGGAAACCTATATAGAATAGGATTGTTTTTAGGCAAGGATTTATAGTAAAGGAAATAACTTCCTAAAAAAGGATATATTTCCTAGATAAGGAAATAGATTCCTAAGAGGTTTAGGGAAACCAAACCACTATAAATAGAGGTGCCTAGCTCATAGCTAAGACATCTAGACATCAAGTTATAAATCTAGAGAAGAAGCTTGTGAGGTAATCACTAGTTTAGCAAGCTAAGACATTTAGACATCCAATAAATCTAGAGAAGAAGCTTGTGAGGTGTTGCAAAAGCAAGCTTAGCAAACAATTTAGGGTTTAAATTTTTTAGAGAGATTGTGAGCGTGAAAGAGAGAATTGTAATATTTTTCTTGTTCATAATCTAGAGAAGATAGTTTCTTCGAATTTGTTCTCGTGTTTTCCTATTTTCGTCTATTGTTATTTTGAATTCCGCCTAAATAACTCTAGTCACCAAGAGTACGGAGATCATACATATCAAGTTGGTATCAGAGCGGTTTAGCTCCTTTTAGGGAAGATTATTGTGGTTTATGGTCTTCACCGGGTCTCTCTACATACAAATTGGTGAGTTACTCGAAAGGCAGGAAGACGTTAAGAGGACAAAAATACCTAAGATGTAGCCATGCGAAGAACCTAAGGGTGATGATACTCCAAAGACTACCGAGGAACAGGTAGTTATTCTACAAAAAGACATGAAGGCAATGCAAACTACTCTTGAAGATTTGGAGAATTTATTCTCTCCAATACACCCAAGCCAAAGGAAAATAAGTAAGACTCCATCTGTGGCTTCAGAAGGTGAGGAAGAAGAAGAAGAACAAGAGGATGAGGAAGAAGAAGATTTCGAGGATGAAGATGAAACCCCTAAAGAACCGAAAGAGACCAAACCTCTTGGTAAGAAAAAGTGTAATAATTTGAAAATCGATTTTTGTGTTGAAATTCCATACTTTGATGGGAGTATCGACATAGAGAAATTAGATAATTGGATAGAGCGTCTAGAGATGTATTTTTCCTTCGACAAAATTTAATTCAGGGAAAAAGATTGCTTATGCGACATTGAAGCTACAAAAGCCTGCTCTAATATGGTGGAAAGCTTATCGAAGACAAAACCAAAGAGCATTGTCGTGGAAGAAGTTCAAGGAAGTCATAAGGAAACAGTTTTATCCGGTTGGCTACCTTGAAGAAAGATGGTTCAAGTGGTTCAACTTGAAGCAAGAATACAACCAATACGTACAAGAATGTACTCCGGAATTTTAGAACCAAGCTATGGTTTTAGATTTAGACCTTGGAGATAATGCAACATATATGAAGTACATCTCTGGGCTTCGTGAGTATATACGGAAGGAGTTGAAGATGTTTTCAGTCGATACTATCACTGAAGCAAGCATAAAAGCTTATGCCATTGAAGGCAGGCTTAAGAAATCTGACTTGAAGGGAAATCCTAAAGGAAAATTTGAAGGTTCCGCCGTTGAAGGAGATGAAAGAAGCAACGAAGAAGGGAAGTTCAACGACAGAGGAGGTTTGATTTGCACATATTGCAAACAGACATGGCATATTGTAGACAAGTGCTGGGAGAAACATCCTCATCTAAAGCCAAAAAGGGGTGCAAAAGAGAGAAGCTAAGAAGACAACACAAGTCGCTCAAACTCCAAAAGAAGTCCAAGGGATAACAAAATCTATTTCAACGCTTTCTCTGATGACAGGCGCAATTGAAGGACACTCTTCATTGTGAAAATGTAGGTTAAGACATCACTGGTTGATGCTGTTATTGACCCAGGAAGTCAGAAGAATTTACTTTCAAATTCTTTGGTACAAAAGTTAGGTTTGAAGACATTTAAACATCCAAAACCATATTCGTTAGGGTGGCTTCAAAAGAAAGGAGGATTACAAGTTACGCAGCAGTGCACGTTCAATTTTGCTCTTGGTGAGTCCTACATTGACGAGGTTACATGCGACGTAGTTCCATTTGATGTTTGTCAGGTTATACTCGGTAGCCCTTAGATGCTACTCTATATAGAAGGGAGCAGAAGTACACCTTTAAAAAGGAAGGTGAGATTTATGTAATTCGGGCTATAGAGTTTCCCCTTGAAGGAGCGAGTCTGATTACAACAACTCAGGCTAAGCGGTTGGTGAATGCTAGTATGAAATTTATTCTACTTACAAACCGTTCCGTTACAGAACTTGGTTGGATGACTGATCAACTAGATGAAGCACTTCGCCGAGAGAAGATTGCTCTCCAGGAGAAAAATGAGGCTGAAATCATTCATACACGAGCTAGCTCCCTATGGGCTAACGAGAAAGCAAAGCAAAGGTTAAGTATTTAGCTTCCCAGATTGATCGACTACACGCCGAAAAGGATAGCGCAATATTTGAAGCTCAACGCTGGAAAGACGCTGCTGCAAGACATAAAGGCCGAGCCATTGAATTTCAACAACAAGTATATGCTCAACAATTATAAATATCTCAAATGCTAGGCCATCGGCTAACAAGGATTTTGAATGACAATTGAGCGAACTTCTGCGAGGCCAGGAGGGTTTAAGAAAATATGTTATGGATTTAGAAGGTAGTTTTCTAAGGTGTAACCCTTCCTCAATTCGATATTTGCCTCAATTCTGATCTATATTTTTGTTGTTTATTTTATGAAGTTTTTTTGTTCTAGCAATGCTAAAGCATTTTTGATCTAGCATTAGCCACCGATCAAACATTGGTGGTTTACAGTGGAGTTTTTCACTCCAAGGGTAAAAACTGATTTCCATCAAAAACCACCACCACCATTGGATTAGTTGATCAAATGGCTCTAGCAATGCTAGCTCAAAAATGCTCTAGCATTGCTAGATCAAAAATTTTCTCTTTGTTTTACAACAAAGAATCTTGAGTGGGAGAATAAAATCGCTGAGTTGAGCAAGAAACTCAAGGATCACCAAGATTGCGGTGAAAAGATCAACAAGTTGACTGAAAAGCTTCAAGAGCACAAGGATCGTAAAGAGAAAATCACCCAGCTGACCCAAGAACTCCAAGAGCATGAAGGTTGTGGCGATAAGCTCTCATAACCGAAGAACTCAAAGAGCACAATGGTTGTGGTGAGAAGCTCGAGGCTAGCACCACTAAGGCTAAGAATCTTGAGGAGATTCGGGATCAAATCCAACATGACCTGAGCGAGGCTCGAGGTAAAATCAAAGAGTGAGCTAAAACTCTAGAAAGTACCGTTGCTGAATATACAGGTTTTGTCTCAAGGGAGGAGGAAGATGAAAGCGATGCTGAGTCAGGCTTCACCGAGGATGATGAACCTGAAGGAGATACCAAAGGAAAAGGAAATATCTCTGTTGATGGTGATAAGGTTGAAAGCCAAGATGTCATTCATGAGAAATATTTCAAGAAGGACTTAGAAATATCAATTGCCAAGTATTTGAACGAGGTTCAAGCCAATGAGAAGCCTTCTGCTTCTCATGATACCTCAGCGAAGCTTCTTCCAACCCAAGAAGAATCCCAATCTTAAGTATGCTTTAATTCCAGTTTCCTTTCTTATGCTTTAATCTTTCTATGCAAGAAAAATCTTGTACTGTGAGCTTCATGCTCCTTTTTAATGCAGAACTTTTTGATATACTTAATGCTTTGAATTCACCGTCTTATTACGTTTCGCCGTGTACCTGTTTTCATTGTGAAGTTTTTTTACTACTTAACAAAATTCTACCAAGTATAATTTCCTTATCAAATATTTTCTGCACCGTGAGGTGCAAATAATTCATACCAAACTAAATAAGTTGGAATGTATCTCGAATTGAGAACGTTCTTTCTTACTCGCATTTTCCACCAATGATTTTGCCAATCAGTCTCAGAGTGGTATGTCGTATGGTTATCCATCTAATCGTGCGTAGATCATGTTACTGATCTATCTATACAATTTATTTACCCTTGCAATGTTGCTTGTGCTCGTCAGCGATCATATATAAGTGTTTAGTTTGCCTAGAAAGTAGCTTCTGCCAGTTTCTCGGAGTCTTATACTTTTTTGCCAGCACTTACAGACCAACAAGCAACGCGATCAGAATTACTATGAATTGGATTATATGTTACCCATAGCTACGTCACTGGAGATTGGGTTGCGCGAGGGACATCACTCCTCGGCTTTACAGTCTCAAAAGATTTTGGATATTTGGCTTTAGCCTTAATGGGACCTTTTTGGTCAACAACACTTGGCTCTAAGAGACTTTTAAGTCTATGGTTTTTTGCCTCAGTAGGACCTTTTTGGTCAAGAGCTGATGGCTCCGAGAGGGTTTTGAGCCTATGGCATTTAGCCTCAATAGGACCTTTTTGGTCAAGAGATGCTGGCTCTGAGAGACTTTTTATAACACCCGCATTCCTAACACAGACTCACACCCGAGCCTATGCCATAATGCAGCATGTTAACCCCCTAGGCTAAAGCCCAAATGCAACCATTTAAGCTCAAACTTATGCCACTATGCACCACACCCTCTAGACTGGCAATATCAGCCTTAACTGACAGAGTAAGTTCAACAACGGAATCTCATGAATACCAACATAAATCATAAAGGTCTAGGGGTACTGCTTTATAACCCATACGAGAGAAATGAATATCAGGGTATAATGCTGAGTATCTCACATCATTTGAGGTGAACTGACACCTGAAATACTCATACATGGCTTCAAAGTATATATCTGTAATGTTTAGTTACTTACTACTTCTGTAATGCCTCATGCCATATAGGAAACTTCTTACGATCAGGTATACTACACATAGGTGCATCTCATCAGTATTGAGTCGTATCACATGGACTAACTCAAGATGTCATGGATCATTACCTAGACACAAGGTAATACTATGGTGAGTTACTACACATCCTCATGTATGGTCCTAGGCATCTAATACACACCACTGGTAACTGCTATGTGAGGGTTAGAGCATCATCATTGCCCCCATAAGAGAGATCTCAGGGTCCTTCTCTTATTCCAATGGTTAAGTCACATCATAGTCTTATCAGGATCATTGAGGACTATCATAAGTATGGTTTCCTCAATGTATCAGGTAAGGGTGAACGTCGTAGATGCGTCAAGGTAGTCAAAGTGAGACTAATGGGTAACACATCCTCAGTGATGGTTGAAGGCTTGAGAGATGAGCACAATGACTTGATGTCTGGTAGTACATCGTGTCTGAACTCCCAATTTTAGGTACAACATGTTATACAGGTTCTAGGTAACATCAACATTAGGCACATATCAACTGCAAGGCTTTACACTAACAACTAAGTGTAGTTCATGGTAGTCATCAGGCAACAAGGGTTCAATATCAACATGTATAAAGGCTTAAACATTTACACAGGATTCTACGCAAAGATAACTAGCATGGATAATATTTATTGAACTCTAAAATAACTAAATCTTCCCCCATGATTAAAAGAAACTAAACTGGTTCAATACCCTACTGAAAATAAAACAATCAAACATCAGCAGTT
>JAJJMA010183359.1:0-11074 GCA_023529015.1 Papaver nudicaule
GGAAGAAAAAATATGTTTCTCAACCCTTGAAACACATAGTTGTGCTTCCAACCCCATTCGGCTGATAAAAGTATAGTACTGTAATTTCTATTTTGTTTATTTTGTTAGGTTTTGACATCTATGACGTCTAATTTTGTTTCTCCCTCCTTGTTATGGACTTGGGTCTTGTCTAGTTTATGTCTTTGAATTGCTGTCTCTTCTTAGGTGTATACCGTAATGGATCTCCAAATGTATTTATCTTAAGCATAATAGAAGGGAAGAATTAGTTTTTGCTCTGTCCCCAATGTTAACATAGTTTACACTTATTGTTGCTTGTTTATTCATTGAAACAACCCACTAAGCATATAGAAAACGATGGCTTAAAGTGCAAATGACAATGTGATATGCATAAAAACTCTCAGGGAAGTTCTATTTATCCATGCAGCTTGATGAGCGAGCCGTGGTGTAGATTTTTGGGAAGAAAGCACAGTTTACGGTGAGATGTCATACAATTGTCTGTACCATTTGGAAAATTGTGCTCTTCTGCTTTCTTGGATAGATTTATATATGCATAATGCAATCTGACAGGATGCTATCTTTTCGGTGTCATCTGGTGGTTACACTCTCCTCAAGATCTTCAGTGTATCTCAAACTGCCGCGGCTTTGAATTATTCTTTCGTTGTCAAGGAGTTTGTTATTAATGTAGATAGTGGAAGAGTGAACATAACCTTGACACCGTCTTCAGATTACCCCAAGTCTTATGCATTCGTGAACGGTATTGAGGTGATCTCAATGCTGAATATCTACAATTCGGAAGAAAAAGCTCAAATTGTGGGCGGAGGGAATTTTTTACTCCATCAACAACGCTACTGCTCTTGAGACAATGGGAAAGAAATCTCGCCGGTGGAGGATACTGGTTTATTTCGTTCATGGTCTGATGATTCATCATATATTTATGCTGCACACCTTGGTGTCTCTGATTCTGCAAATGCAAGCATGAAGATTAAATATTTGGGGTGAAGTTGCTAATGTTCAATTTATGCTAGAATGTCTATGTTACATTGTTCACAAGGTCAGCAATACATACTGACAGGGACTTACTTATACTTTTTAGTTGTGTATCTTGTACTAGCATAATCTGCATACTATATCATGTCAGTTACCGGTAACTGCATATGTGCTTTCAGATGGCATATGTTCTTGTTTTCCATCCATGTATTTAGTTTTTGTTGGGTTTAGGCTTTCTGATGTCTACCGATTAAGGTGTATATATACTATTTGTCCATCAAATTTTTTTTTGCTTACCTAAATCTTTCTATATTGTATCAGCTTATAGTTGGTGTCAGGTTATATATCAACATGCAGCTCTGTATTGATTGTCAGCCAACAAGAATAGGCACTCAAAAATTCAAGAGTTAACAAAAGAAACTGCAACAAAACTAACATAGTATGCAGAAGCAACTAGCAAAAAGACTAACTCCAGACTCCTAAAAAATTGAAAAAGGATCCAGGGAAAATTGACTTCATTGTGAGACAACTAAAACTTTCAGACTTCTCAAAACAACTAGTTTTGCCTTTGGATAAATACGTCGCCAAGATATGCTTGGAATGGAATCAGATTATGTTCCATATGCTCGCTTCCACGCAAGCTAATTAGTATCCTCATACGGTGTTACAACATTCGCAAAATGTGAACTTCTCCATGCTTGAGGTATTCTATATCCAGACGCAACACTCTCAAAATGACCAATGGGCATTCCTGGCAAGTGTGGAATACTCTCAGAATGTGCATAAGAGACTCCATATGTAGTTGCACCGCTTCCAGTGTTTCCATACAAAGAGATTTGAGGTGCTTGGAACTGCATCGTTGCATTTTCTATATTTCCGACTCTTTGGTTTTCGGCCAATTGCTGTAAACATAAAAAGACTTTCAAACACCACAGGATAACCATCAAATGTGGCCAAATAGTGATCATGGTGACGATCTCAAATGAATGATTCACACTTGCATCTAAAATAAAGGCTGATTTGGGGGCCGGATGAAATGATCAGGGGACCGGATAATAAAACAAAATAGAGCTATTTCTAAGCTTTTCAAAAACCCCTTATCCGACATATTTTCTTAAATACCAAAATATCCCTATTTAATTAGAACTAATGAATCAGATTAGTTTAACTAAACTTAGATTAGTTGTTAAACTATTCAAAGTGCCGCCACCACCACTACTACCGGCACCAGCGCCACCGCCACCACCACCATTAATTTTCGTCTGGATTTTTGGCAACAAATCCAGCCGAAACTAAATTAGATTTTGTGATTCCATAGCCTATTTTCGGCTCAATTTTAACCCAGAATCCAGCCGAAACCAAATAGCTTGGTTTTGGATGGGGGTGAGAGAAAATAAAATGTAAACGTGACGAACAGGGGGGCTGAGACAGGGGGGAGAGACAGACGATTTTTTCCTCTATATAAGTAGTAGTGCCAGCGAAATGTTCATCTGATTGATGGCTAAAAAGAGTTTTATTATGACAACTAGGAAAGTATAAACCTGAAGCATGTTTTCGCACAGCTACGGGTGCAATTGTCAGACACGACAGTCATACATGGCTTGGGATTTGACATATTCAAAAAAATCAGGCAAGATAATGCATTTGTAATACGTGAATACACAAACCTATTAGTTATATTTAGCTCCAAAATCTGATGCATCGTGTTCACGACACTAAATTTGAGACATCAGTATTTCAAATAATTTAGAGGTCAAGAGATGTCTGATTCAGAATCCGAGGTTCTCAATCATGGCAAAAGAAGCTTTAGAATTTTTTAATCAAATGAGAAAGGTAGCAGTGGCCTCAGATCAGTTTACAGTTGTTACTATACTAGGAGTCTGTTCAAGGAAAAAATACACTTGTTTTGGAACTCAACTCCATGGTCATTCAATCAAGAGAGGACTTGATTATGCCGTTCCTGTAAGTAATGCTCTGTATGTATTCTAAGTGTGACAGCATTCAGATGGCCAATCATGTGATCAGTGCATACTCTCAGAAAGGTGATTTTGAAAGTGTGCGTGAATATTTTAACAAGATGCCGGAGAGAAATGTTATAACTTGGAACTCAATGTTAGATGCATATTTAATCAAACCCTAAACCATATATTATGTTTAATCAAACCCTATATATTTTTTAATACCTGTGATTAATGATATCATGTATGATTTTCAATAAGGGTTTTTAAACAAATTACCTGGTGGTAGTTCTTCTTTGATGGTATTAAGCTGCTCTTGGATGTTCTTCCAAGTTTTTTTTTTTTTTTTCTATTTCTGTTTTGGTTCGAAAGTCGAAAGCTGATCTCTTTTTTTTCTTTATCTACTAAAACAATTTAGAAAACGAAAAAACAAAAAAAAAACGTGAGAAAATAAAAAATAAAAACTAGAAAACTGAAAAGTCAACCAAGTCAATGCCACGTCATAGGTGGGTTTGACAGTGGGTTTGACTTGGTGGGTCGAATAGAAAAAAAACTTATATTTCGGTGCTTCCCACCTACTCACTCCAAATGTTTAATCAGGTATTGGTTTTCTTAGAATATTTCACTTGATGAAGATTTAACGGAATTTAATGGCTCAAATAATAGTCTATATATACTATATAGAACCGAAACAACAACAACATGGTTGTGGCTCAGTGGTTTAGTGTTTGTCATGCCACCCTCGAGACAAGGGTTCGAATCCCTTGACTCCTTACAATTTTTGAAAGTGTAAGCATCACACCATCATAATTTGCCACATCACCTTTTTTCTGCCACGTGTCAGCAAATAATGGGCCCACTTGTCAACCGAATTTGTCCTCCAAAAATCCTTAAAACATGTTTTCTGAGTGACACGTGTCACGGCAAAAACCGTCCATCTCGTTGCCACATGGCATCATCTCAACGTGCTAGGGCAATTTTGTCATATTTGCGCGTGTGTGAGTTCGCACGCTTGGGTTAACTATCTTGGATGGAAAAACTAACGGATTAGGGCAATTCTCCAAAGTTTTCAGAATGAGGGCAATTCTCTATTGTTGTAGTCTATTTTAGGGCATTTCACTATTTTTCCCTAAGTTTTATCATTGATCGGCAACGAAAGAAGATACATGGGAAATTCAAGAATCGGAGATGAAATCAAAACAAGATAATTTTTTTGAGGTTTGTTTAGCAGCGAAAAAAGTACTATACGTTAATGGTGGTGGTGATAGTAGGCAAAATATGGAAAGATCAGAGAAGTTAAGGTAAGCCCGGGGAAGAAAATTAAGGAATGCTTTAATTTGGCGGGTGGGAGGTATCCACGTATTTCATATGGTCCACCTGCATCCAATCTGTGAAAATGGCGGATTTGTGAAAATGGCGTATTTCACCACTACGGGTGATTCTTGCCTTCACCATTTCTGGTGATTCTATCTGCTATTATTAACTTGTTTCTCAATCTATATTCAGTAACAGAATCATATCCTGCAAAGTTATTTTTCTTCTCTCATCTCTCATCTTGTCTTCTTCATTTTTTCTCATATCTTCATACACTTCACTTGTTTGTTATTATTCCTAACTCAAATTTATATCTTCTTTCTAATGGAAGAAAACCCACCACCAGATCGATCTTCTTTTGATACAATCATCAACAAAATGGCAACTCTCATGGATGAAAATGAAGAGTATACTATCTCTCTGGAAGGTAGTAATTTTGATGAATCATCTCAGTGGAATAACAGTATAGTTTTCCGATTGTACAACAAAAGAGAGTATTCATTTGATATCTTATACAAAGTCCTAAGAAAATCATGGAAGCCTACTGGTGAGTTTTATTTATCTGACATTGGTTCTCAGACTTTCCTTTGCAAGTTTGATTACAGATGTGATTGTTCTCATGTCATACGTTACACACCTTGTTCTATCAATGATGAATTACTGGTAGTAGAGAAAGCTGAGCAAGATAAAACAGCTGATGATTATCAATTCAACAAGACCATCTTTACCGTTCAGTTACATGGATTACCTCCTAGTGCTCTAACGGAGAGGTTTGTTACACAAATTGCAAGTAAATTTGGGTCTCCATTACCAGCCAGCAAAGATGAGGTAGCTAAATGGGAACGCTTTGCTAGAATTCGTGTCGAGATCGATCTCCGCAAGGCTTTACCAAGACAGGTTGAAGTTACACTCCCGTCCAAAAGGAAATGTACAGTGAAATTAAGGTATGAAAAACTTCCCAAACTATGTTATTTCTGTGTTCTTTGGCCACTTAATGCGTCAATGTGCTGCTTTGTCCCGAGTTTTTGAAGACGCAAACATTGAGTCTGATGAGATTTTCGTCGAGAAGATGACGGATAAAGGATTTGCGAAGTATAACGATGAAATAAGGGCTTTCTTCAAACCAAAACCAGGGAGCAAACACCTTCCTGCCATTGTTTCTGATCACCAGAGCAGTCACATCACCGGTCAACAATCTCTCTATTCTTCCGCCATTTCGGCTGGTAATGTGGAACCGTCTGTGTCTGTTGTGGTCAATAATCCTGATCTCTCGGATCTGCCATTGCATAATACTCGGTCTTTCAATAAGGGTAAAGACTCTCATTCCATTGCTGTCACTCCCAACTCCACCACCACTACGTGTGTAGGAACCTCATCCTTACAGTCAACACAGTCCCGGGAATCTCTCAACAGAACAACCTCCCCCTTAACAAACTCCTCAACGTCCACTAACCCATCCCCTTCTTCATCTGGTGTGGTTGCTGCGTCAAAAACCACCCCCTCCATTCCCGTGCATTAACTATGCCAGCACAATCCAATACTATAATCTCTCAGCAAAAACCCCTATCAAAGCCCAATAACCAGCAACCCTTGCCACATATCCAACCCATAAATCCTTCTGAATCCATGCCAATACCCGAATCCAATTTACATCATATATCCATTTCTCCAGACTCATTACCACAAGCTGAGACCAACCCGCCATCCACTGGTGCTACCTCCAACATAGTGTCTTTCATTACACCCAAACCCCATACTGCAGAAACCTCACCAAAAAGTTCTCCTTCGCCTCAGAAACTTTCACTTACAGTTTCTTCCTCATCTTCTCCATCACCTAAACCCAATTCATTGAGAAACTGGAAGCGAACTGTTCGTTCTATCTCTGGAAAACCAACAGAGGGTGTTAGCATGCCTCACTCGGGAAATAAAAGAGCTGTCTCGCCTATGGACTGCGATCCTCCAACTAAGATACCAAATATTAACCTCTCTACTAGGGTTCTGGCAACTTCCCCTGAAAAGTTGCAAGAACAATGTTAATACAGTCGTGGAATTGCCGTGGTCTAGGGAATGAGACGGCAATTTCTATCCTCAACTCATTCCTGCGAGCTTGCAAACCATCAATTCTGTTCTTATCTGAAACTAGACTTAATGAACGGAACAGCTTGAGAGTCTGCAACTCTCTGAATTTTCGATACTGGCATTATGTACCTGCCCGTGGTAGAAGTGGGGGTCTTCTTCTTCTTTGGAAAGACTCTGTTGAATTGGAAGTTATTTCATCATCTCAAAATCTGATTCATTGTGCAATTACTGGAAAGTTTGGTTCACCAAATTGGGAGTTGCTCTGCGTGTATGGTCCTCCTGCTCAACAAAACAGAGACAATTTTTGGGTTAGTATTTCTAATCTCATTGCAACTATAAATTCTCCATGGTGTTTGCTTGGTGATCTGAACGTTTTAATGCATTCCCATGAGAAACACGGTGGTTCACTTACTACCGACATCAGTTGTAACGAATTTAGGAACATGGTTAGAGATAGGGACATTGTGGATTTGGGATATGCGGGACCTGCGTTTACTTGGTCTAATAATGCTATTCAGGCTGCACCTATACTGGAAAGGCTAGATAGGGCTGTATCTAGTAGTGATTGGAGGTGTCTTTTTCCGGATGCAGCTGTACTTCACCTACCTAGGATATACAGTGATCATGCACCAATATTACTGAAAACTGTGAGAAAACAGAGAAAACAAGAGAGGAAGTACAAGTTTGAGTATTTTTGGACAGAGCATCCCCAATTCATGGAGCAGATACAAAAAAGTTGGGACTCTACTAATGGTAGCACCATGACCAGATTACAAGACCTGGGCGCGAAACTCCTGAAGTGGAGTAAAGTTACATTTGGTCACCTGACTAGAGAACTTGAAAAGGAGAAAGACAATCTTCTACAAGTACAAGCTAATTCTCATCTGTATAATACTAGAGAAGAGGAAAATGCTATCTTGTCAAAGATAGAAGTTCTAATGAGAAGAGAGAAGATGTTCTGGGAGCAAAGAAATAAGTCGGACTGGATTCCAAACAACGACAAAAACACAAGGAGTTTTCATTTATCAGCCACCTATAGAAAATGCAAGAACAATATACTCGCAATCAAGAATAGCGATGATGAATGGGTATCTGATTCTGAATCTATTAAATCTATCCTTGTATCTCATTTTCAAAGTATGTTTGTTAAAGATCCTGCAGTTTCCTCGTTGTCTTATTCTTTTGATACTTCTAACTCTATCTCCCAAGATGTTTGCAGTAGTCTCTGTGCAGTTCCTTCACCGGATGAAATATTGTCTACTATTAAGAGTATTGGTTCTCTTCGAGCTCCTGGACCTGATGGATATCCGTCAGTCTTCTATAAAAAGTGTTGGCCAATTGTAGGTGGTGAGGTGATTGAATTGATTCAAAATTGCTTCAGGTTTGCTGTTATACCCCCTGGTTTAAATCACTCTTTTCTGTCTCTTGCCCCTAAGGTTAAACACCCAGCAACTCCCGGTGATTATCGACCGATTGCCCTTTGTAATGTTCTATATAAAGTTGTCACCAAAATCATCACAACCAGATTAGGCCCTCTATCAAACAATCTGATTGACCAATCACAATCGGCTTTTATACCCGGTAGGCAGATTTTGGACAATATAGTGATTGCCAAAGAATTATTTCATTCCATGAATAACTCTACTTCTGTCGTAGGTTCTTTCGCCTTGAAATTAGACATGAGTAAAGCGTATGATAGGGTTGACTGGAATTTTTTAAGTCATGCTCTGTTCTCATTTGGCATAGTTGGTAATACCCATAAATTGATAATGAGTTGTGTCACTTCTGCGACTTTTTCGGTTTTGATAAATGGTCATCCTGAGGTTTTTTTTGTCGGCGAACGTGGAATACGGCAAGGGTGCCCACTCTCTCCTTTCTTATTTATTATATGCTCTCACAGTTTGTCACATCTTATGCATAATATGGACAGACAGGGGTTGTATGCGGGTTATAAACTTAATAGATGGCGCCTTCGGTGACCCATACTATGTTTGCCGATGATGTCATGTTATATGGTACACTGACCAACAACACAGTTGATGCAGTTCACTCCATCCTACAACAGTATTATGCCATATCGGGTCAACAAGTAAACTACTCTAAATCTTCGATTCACTTCAGTAAGAACGTGCCACCGGAGAGGAAAGATGAAGTGCAGGCTATATTGGGAGTTAGAAAATGGGGTCTAAGGAGAAGTATTTGGGGATTCAGATTCAGCACCATGGTAACAGTTGCGCTTCTTATAATTTTTTGCTAGAGAAAATGGAGAGTAAACTATCTGGGTGGAAGCGACATAACTTGAGCCATGCGGGGAGAACAACTCTTATCCAATCTGTGCTTGCCTTGATACCTGTTTATTATATGGCTACAGGTTTGATTCCTAAAGGAGTGATCAGCAAAATGAATGAAATACTGAGAAATTTTTGGTGGGGACATACGAAGGAGAAGAGAAAAATGCATTACCTAAGATGGGAGTGGTTCAACATTGCTAAAGAAAAAGGGGGTTTGGGTCTGCGGTCACTTGAGGAACTAAACATGGCTTTGGTGGCAAAGTTAGCCTGGAGGTACCTTCAAAATCCAGAGGCTATTTGGTGCAACATCTTGAAGGCAAAGTATATGCGAGAAGTGTCTTTTTGGGCGGCAAAAAAACCCCAAAAATGTTCTTCCACATGGTCTGCGATGTTGAGTGTTAGAGATCATCTCAAACAGGGTTGTATGTGGCTCATTGGTAGCAGGTCTAATGTAAGAGTGTGGAATGACCCTTGGGTACCAGGTCTGACCGGCTTTACTCCTTTGGTAACAATGCAAAGCAACCAAAGTATACAGTATGTGGGAGAACTAATGAATGCTGATGGGACAGAGTGGAATACTACTTTGGTGAGACAAATCTTTGACCCTTATGAAGCTGAGCAGATCCTAAATATTTATATTAATAGAGGAGAGGTAGACAAACTACTGTGGGTTCTTACTCCTAATGGCGAATTTTCTGCTCAATCTTTCCAAAAGCTTCTTCGTGCAAATACTGGTGAGTCTTCGGTGCTTAATGACATTTCTTTCCCCTGGAAACAATTTTGGGCAGTAAAAAACTTAGCTCCGAGAATACTTTTGTTTGCTTGGAGAATCTTTCATGGAGGTATCGGAGTTTCAAGTAAAATTGGGAGATTTATTGAAGGTGTGTCGACTACATGTCCCTTGTGTGGTCTAGAATCTAAAACCATTAGTCATCTGTTCATTCAATGTCAAGTTGCCCAGGCAGTACTGTTTGCTTGTCCACTTAGTCTACGTTTGCAAGAAACAAATATTTCCTCTGTCAAAGAGCTGTTGGAATTTTGGCTGAAAGCGAAAGATAATCATTACACTTTCAATATGGGTACATGTATGTTGTGGGCTTTATGGAGGTGTAGAAATGATCTGGTATATGAGAAAAAATCTGTAAGTATTCAGTCAATCATTGCACTTGGCATTTATTGGTTTAATATGCATTATTACCAAGATGGAGAAGATGCAATGCTAACTAATATGTCTAGTCAGTCGTATAGTGTTATAAACATGAACCAACAATGGAATCCTCCACCTGAAGATGCAATCAAAATCAATGTGGATGCATGCTGGAAGAGTTCGGGTTCCTCTTGTGCGGTTGTGGCCAGAAACCATCTTGGACATTTCATTTCGGCGCAATCTGATGCAGCAGATACATACAACCCGCTATTGGCTGAAGCTTCTGGTTTCCTTTTGGCGATAAAAATGGCTGTTGATTTAGGGGTCAAAGTGGTTATTGAAGGGGATGCAAACACTGTTGTGCAAGCTTTAAATGGCACATTGGCGAAAGTTCCATGGAGGCTCATTCGATACATTGACCAGATTAAACATATTGCTGGTCTTCTTGAAGAGGTTATCTTCGAATACGTTCCGCGAGAGGCAAATGAAGTTGCTCATTTACTCGCTACTTATGCTTTTAAGCATAATATCCACCAGTGGTGGATATCTTCCCCACCTACTTGCATCTCTTCCTGCATTTCTTTGGAGGAGACTGTCATTTCTTCTATGTAATTGGTTTTCTCGTTCTTTGGCTCGTGTTTATTACGGCCAACTATCAAAAAAAAAAAAAAAAAAAGAGAGAAGAGAAAGAAGTGAGTCGGGTGATGGACTGGGTGGTGGTGGTGGTTTACAACTGGACAAATTGGAATGGCAAAAAATGGTGCTTCCTTTTGACGCGGTTAACTTGCCATGTAGAAAATTGAAACTTGCCTTCTGCGAAGATAGTACGTTGGTGAGATCATGTTGGTCATCAACCACTTGGTCAAAATAAGAAGGTAGAATATGCAACAATAATTATATTTGACCCACCAAGTCAAACCCACCGTTAAACCCACCTATGATGTGGCAGTTGACTTGGTTGACTTTACATTTTTTTCAGTTTTTCTTTTTTATTTTCTCACGGTTTTCTCTTTTTTTCTTTATTTCTTTTTTTCTTTTTTAGTTTTTTACTGGAAAAAAAATTGTACAGTCGAAACTCTATAAATTAATAGCCTTGGGACCACCCAAAAATATTAATTAAACGAGTTATTAATTAATTGATAAATTAATAATTTATTAATTTATAGGAGATAAATATAATATATTTGTAAAATTAACATATAACGTGGAGAACTCAGATGAACAGTTAGATGGTGAAAGTACTCAAGAACCGCAAAATTTGATCGAAACGTTGGGTTATCGCAATGCAATGAATGTCG